>JBBMFX010532858.1:0-16513 GCA_037832545.1 Rhabdalestes septentrionalis
ATATAAAGTTTCATTTTGCAGGAGAATTGAAGGGTTTTGCCCACTGGGTGTGTGTTTTTTTATTTGTGTGTAGATTTTTTACAATATGAGTCCTGTTTCAGAAAATTTTTGTAAACAATTGGGAAAAACTGTAATTGAACTTCTTATATTAGAATAACAGAAAAATATGTTTTACATTTAAACTTCAGTTTAAAGCTTACTGACTGTAAAAAAAAAATTGAAACTCGATTGAACTGTGGTGATATATAGGTAGTGTATCACATATGTGAAATACAAATGAATCAACACCTTAAATGACTAGAACCCTCATAGGATAGTAGCAAAATAGGGCCTCCTAAATAGTACCAGAACCCAAAGCAGAAGTAAAAAAACTCAAAAAACTAACAACAATGAAAGTCAGTATTCAAGCTTGTCACCTATGTAGACATTTTTAAAGGCTTATCCAAACAACCACCCATTATTGGAAACAATTTCTGAGGAGAAACAGCATTAAAACAGACAAAGTACCCTTTAAGACTAATGACACTTAGAGGAATATTTAAATCCTCTATAATTCCTCTATAACGTATGAATGTTTTTTTATAGTTTTGACTTTCACTGAAGTGTTACAACTTTCCCCATTTAAACAGATGATTTATATTGCAGTCAATATACCTACTGAATAAAAAGCTTCAAGATTAATACACCTGGGGATTTAAGTTGATCTAATAGCGAGGGATCCATTCTTAAAAAATGCTCATTAAATGCTTTAGAAAAAATGTGGAGCAGAACTAGTCTTGTGGGGCAGGTATCGATCGGGAAGTTCAGGTTGACATTGCAACCAGTAATCAACTAAATAGCAGTCTTAATACAAAGACACAATGTGTATTATTTATTTGTCGCACAAACAAACAAAACACACTGTACGATCCATCTGGCCTATATACTCCAACCCCAGGTGATGCTGGAGCCTATCCCAGTGTTCACAGGGCCAAAGGCCTTGGTAGACCTAGGGCCAATTTAGCATCTCCACTTCACCTGAAATGCACATGTTTGGATTGTGGTAGGAACCAGAGCACCCAGTGGAAACCTACACAGACAAGGGGAGAATATGCAAACTCCAAACAGAAAGGACCCTAGTCAGTCAGGGCTGCCTTGCTGCATGCACATGCACCTCCAGCTGTACCTACACCCATGTTTACAGACACAAAAAATGATCATTTCTTTTTGTCTTATGAAAAATAAATGAATTAAAAAAAGCATTTTCAGTCTTGTTTATCTAGTTAAACTTTAATGCTCTGCCCTATCCAACATACCCTTATGTGCAAAGGAGTGCCCCCTGTTTTGTTGATTTCATGAAAACAAGCACATAGCCCCTGCAAAGTACCAAATTAAACATCCTGCAAATTCATTAAGCCTGAAATTTCAGAAAGATGAATTAAAACATGCCACATTTTTTACAACAAGCCACCTTTTCTGTTAAATTCAGCAATGACTTTAGTGAACATGATTCATTCCCTGAGCTTCACCATTGAGGATGTGTACTTATTTTTGCATAGAGAATCAACAACTGAGAAGTAACACTGAGGGGCATATGACTGTCCAGTGAACATCAGATCTACTGAATCTGCATCATGGTTGCACCAACCTCATCCCTGACAGCCAGGCAGCACAGGACACTAATTGAATTTGAAGCACTCATTAAACAAAAGACAGACTCCAGTAGTAGGGAGGTGGAACCCGCTGCAGATCGGTGGGATCAGCACAGAAATAGAAAGTTTAATTGAGTTAAATTACAAGTCTTCCTGCAGCTTAACTTTCCGTGGTGAAGTATGGAGCAGCTCCGAGCGATATCTCTAAAAGTGTCTCAGTCATTGTGGGCACCAGCCGGTGGGATTGGCCGGTGTATTTCCGTTTCAATTAAGTGCAAATTAAAATAAAACAATATTAAAATTAGATTCGGGGCTGGGGTAGGAATCATTAAAGCTTTGGAGTGTGTGCCACTGCAGAGACGAATATGTTCACCAGAGTCTTTCCCTAATTAATATTATGTGTTCAGGGAGCAGCCGCGTTGCAGCGGGAGATGAGGCTCCGGGAAGATTTTCTGATTTTTATTCCAAGCCTCCACATGGTTCCACTGGATGGTGGGACTCTGAGAGGGGACGGTGCATGCGGATTTGCCTCAGAGGGGCTCAGAGAATAAAGGGAATATAGGTGAGAGAATTGTATCTTCGCTGAATGTTCCTATATCCCCCTTGTCCTAAATCCTTGAAGGTCATGATAGACAATGCAATCCGTGAAAAAAAAAAAAAACACCAGTCCCTCTTGTCCATAATCAACAGTCTCCAAAAGGTGAATTGATTCTAGTGTGACAAATAATAAGTGACTCTGTGCACCATGTTATTGACTCAAAGCTGTTTTTATGCACTCATAATGGAAATCTTAAAGTCTTTCACATTCGTTGAAAGACAGAGGACATTGATTGCTGATCTATGCATGAATGCTTGATGGCCATGGCCTCTGTTTGAGGCTTCAGAGCCACACATTATGTTTTCTAAGAAAATGGACACCTATTGACATGACAAGGGGCCGTGATCATTAGTGGATTTAAGTCACATGCGTGCCACTGCAGTGGTCCATTGGTTAGTGTGTGTCTTGGCGTTATTGTGTCTCAGTCCACATCTTTACATGGGACTGGTGCCAGAAACATAGATATCTAAATGCAGGAAGTAATGAATAGACAGAGAAAGTATAATCCAGAAGTTCTGGTCATACAAAAATAAATATACAAATCAAACCAAAAATCATACTA
Organism: Rhabdalestes septentrionalis; assembly: GCA_037832545.1. Lineage (NCBI taxonomy): Eukaryota > Metazoa > Chordata > Actinopteri > Characiformes > Alestidae > Rhabdalestes > Rhabdalestes septentrionalis. The sequence goes on from JBBMFX010532858.1 coordinate 2,792, forward strand.
CATAATTCACCTAGGAAAACAAAACTAAAACTCACAGAGTCAAGAAGAGGCTCGCTACAGCTGATTAAAAGCTGTAACCCAAATGAACTGAACTCAATAGTAAAACTTTAATGTGACCTGTGAGTACAAACCCAAGGGACCTCACCAAACCTATGCAAGGGAGAGGTTAATGTTGAAAGTCAAAACAGAAATCCGCTAAGGGAAATCTGGATGTTTTCTGGAAATAAAGAAAAATGACGGTGTTCTGACAAAAATGTCCAGGAAAGGTGTAGATATTCTAATCTAATTAAACAAGGCAATGGCCAATCCAAACAAGCCATCCAATCAAAAGACAGATCAATGTAACATGTTTTTAATTCTCTAAGGACAATCAAACATAGGTCACATGCTTTTATGAATGACGACCTTTTTGAATGTTAAAATGTATGTAATGGTCATAAAGAGGGACAGGTTCAGTAGTCCAGTGACAGGGACCGCCAGAGGTGGAATGGAGGTGGTGAGGCAGTGACAGGAGGTAGTCCTTAAATAAAAATGCCCTGTTCTTGTTCCATCAGAGAGGTAGGTGGAACCACACAGGACACGAGAGAAGGTAGACATTTTAAAAGAGTATGAATGTGTGGGAAGGAATGGGATGGAAAAGGAGCCCTGAGAGATCGAGTTCCTTTTTTTTCATGAAAGATTCATTTGCTTTTGCAAGCTTATGATCTAAAATGCTATGGCTCACTTCCTGCTTTATGCCAGATTACCCTGGTTTGTTTCTCCTTAAGAGGATAAAGGAACAAATGCTCTGCAGCCAAAGACTGTTGAGGATGCTGGAGACATATGCAGCATTTTCCCCTCTCTCTGTGGCTTAACAAATCAAGTTAATAATAACATAGATGTCTGTCATATCATCACTGTTGGATTAAAACTTTGTATCTGCAACATTTTACAGGACCAGAAACATTTTTAGTGTAGATTAATTTGATTTGATTTTCTTGGCAAGCAATTTCAGGGCCTGTGATCCATTTATCATGAAATACAGACACAGGGTAAATCGCTGCTGTTTACAAAGATATGATAAAACATGCAAAAAATGAGATACATACAATGGAGATTCAACAGTGATTATTAAGAACATACACATGATAATTTATTAAGAGTTAGTTATTATTTATGATACATATTCAGTCATTCGCTCATATTTAATATAATTTTTAAACGCAACCGTCACCCGGTTTGTTATAGTACTATATTCCCATGGTTCACAACCTGGATACATATATCATTTTAAAACATGTAATACATAACAATATATAGAATTATATCTACCATGGCTAGTTGATTAACAGGCTTCAGGAACTGCTCTGCCTCTTATCACCTTTTTCCTTTTTTCAGTTTTACACTTTGGGCCATATCTATTTATCAGTTGGATTGCATGGTAACTGATATAATCACTCACATTGAGTATATTGGTTCAAATTTTTAATGAATTTTATTTATATTTAACCAAATTGAAGTCCAATATCTAACAGTATTTTTGCTGTTTTTGGAAGCTCCTTGTTGTAAAACCAAAATTTGCCTGATATATTTACTGACTTTTATATTATATAGATAATATTCTTAATTTTTGCCGATAAGATAAGATAAAATAAAATAAGAGCTTTATCGTCCTTCACATTGTATAAGCTTACACTAGAAAACTCACAGTGCAGTGAAATATAAAAAGAAAGCCACAACATGCACATGTACATAATTAAATAGAATAAATATATAAGAATGGTGTCAGATTTTGCTTTTCATGTGGAGCCAAACCAACAGGGTGAAACAACTGCAAGATGTCTTACATAAAGGAGTTCCCTCACTGTAACACACTGTGTGACTCATTACTTATTATTTCCACCACTGGGAATTTTACATTGGCATGGCAGAAATTGGACAAAAAAAAGTCAAGAGGCGCAAAAATAAAAAAAAACAAAAGAACAAAAACTATACCAACAGTACACTATAAAAATAAGGATGTGTGTATTGAAAAAAAAAATGTATATGTAAACTTAGCTAATTATATGTATGTATTAGGACTGGGCAAGTGAAAGCATTATCATTGCGTCAATGCATTATTTATTTAACGGAGACGGTCATTTTATTGCACATTGCTGTTATGTCAGGTGTATCTTGGCCATGCCTCTGAAGGAGTCGTTAGTAGCCTAGTCCACCTAGGAGGAGATTCATAGCTCATCTGTGGAAGTTGCTAGACACCTAATGAAAACTCCACCTGTCTCAGGTTTAGTGTTAAACCTTGGCGTTGTGTGGTTGGTGGTAGTGTATGTGTGTGTGTGTCTGTGTGTGTGTGTATGTGTATGTATAAAGTCTCAGCCGATCCAAACACATTTCTGTGTTCACCCTCACAGTTTTGTGCCAGTCCTGGAGCTGGGGATTAGACCAACAGAAAGATGCTGGACTCGTGCCAAAGAGGGGACTTCCACATGGTTCAAGGAGAAGGCTCTACCACCATGACCTTCAGTGGCAGTGAAGTCAGATTGAGCTGTGCTCTCTAAAATCTCATGTGCTTTGTGTTACAGGTGGGATTTTGCGAACACTGTCATACACCGTGAACTCCATGGAACGACGAGTTACAAAAGTGAGCCTCTACAGGAAGAGGGCTACTTACAAGAAACAGGGCTTGGTCATTGATTATTGAGAGTTTCCCAAGGAGAAGGTTCTCCTGGATTTAGGACTCCGATTTTGAGTTATTGTTGGTGTGAAAAGTGATTATGTGAAAACCATATTAAATAACCCTTCTGTTCAAACCCTGCTCTCTCCTGTGCGTCCTTCCCCGGACACGATATGACAGCTACTAATATTGAGAAAATGTGTTCCTTTATTGTGCTTGTGGGTGCAACTCTATATCCCAGCTGTCATCTTTGAGTGAAAAAAAACACACACACACACAAGCATATATATATATATATATATATATATATATATATACACACACACACACACACACACACACACACAACTTGGATAAAAGTAATGGGACATCTGACCGATACACCAATAGGGACTTAAATGACATTGCTTTCAGATACATAAACTTTCATATGGAGTTGGTCCCCCCCTGCAGCTGCTGCTTCTGCCCACCAGGCTCTAGAATGTTTTTCTATTACAAACTTGATAAAACGTGAATGCCCTGCAGTGACAAATAGCTTTGTCTTTATAATTGGCTTGATTACATCCATTGTTTGGCAACTGCATAATATTTGAACTGTTCAAAAGTTCCTTATTTGTTTAAAGTGCTTGCAAACCAAATGTTCATGCACTTTTGATCATATAGAGGTACTTAAAAAAAAAAAGCGCAATACACTAGTTTTCAATTCAATATATAATTCTTAGTAAAATTAATTGCAGAAAATCATGTGATTAAGCGTGAATACAATTTCGGTTTTTGCACAGCATTAGTATGTATATACGTAAATCTATGTAAGAACATTGAGGATAATGGTACACAGGTAAACAGCACTTAATGCACTTTGGCTTGATCCACTTAGTGGACTCAGAAATTAGGAGTGTGAGCCATAGCTGTGAAAGGGTTGTTGACAAGACAGAGCATCTGGTGTCACTTGGAGCTTTTGTTGGGGCAATCTCTGCATGGCAGAGAAAGGTTGCTCTGCTTCGGGTTGGTGTGAAAGTGCGAGCAACGCGGGTCAGTGCTTAATTGATCACGGAGTTTTCCGAGGAAGGCAGCGTGCAATCAACCATATGCCACATGACAGTTTTAGCATGCAGCAGCCACTATCAAGGACAAACATGTGGCTGTGTTTGCCCAGCACACGCCGCACGCACAGCTCTCTCAGCAAGACAGCTGAGCACAATGCCCCCCGGGTGGAGCACACTCTCGCTCTCGTTTGCCTAGTCTGAGGATTCTGGAATACATTCTCTCTTAGAAATCAAGTGGCGGCGGGGTGGAAGTGGGCTGCAAAATATGGTATCTCCCTTTATCTCGCATGCTGACAGATTTACACCATGGCTGGAGTTATCTCCGAGGGAAGAAGAAGGGGGAAAGGAGGAATTTGATTTAATTTCACATCACTCAGTGGCCAAGAAAGGGGAAAAAAGGAAAAAGATTAGAGGACTAAGACTATCTCCCTGACCCTGCTGCTTCCAGTCTCGACAAGTTGCCTGCAAACAGGCCGATAATATTACAGTCCCCTTCACTTAAGAAAAGGGCTGGCCAGGGGTTTAGAGCGGGGGGATTTGAGATTCATCGCTGGGCCCTCAACAAGCTGAGCCTGGAGAAAATTGACTGTTACTCCAGGTCACCTAAGAGCTCTTCTGACTATACCCAGGGAGATGGGGCTTAAAAGAGAGGGGTTGTGGTGACAGGGGGTGAGCGCCGGGAGAAAAAGAGAAATAGTCTCTCCTTGTGAGCGCGGAGCTCATGTCCTCCGGTTGAAACCATGTTGGGACAGGGAGTGGGGGGCGGGGGCGCTCCATGCTGAGAGCTTGATGGAACCCTGCCATATGGCAATAATGTGGACTCAGGCCCCACCGGAGAGCCAGGTGTGGACTGCAGCAGAACGAGCTAATGCACGCCGTAGCACTCGGTTTCGCTGTGCTGGCTCCGACAGCTGCGGAGCGGCCAGGCAGCCGCGAGGAGACTGCTGCGGGGACGCAAATGTTTGATTAGAGAAACTCAAGGCCATCCACTTAACCACCACATTTCGGGGGGAAAGATTTACACTTCAGTTTGTGCAAGAGCTTGCTGGTGGGCAAGAGAGTGCAGTCGCACTTCACATGTGGCCAAATGAATCAGGCTCAAATGAACATTGATGTGGGTGCCCTCCAAGTGGAGAATTGGAACTGGCGGAGTTTCATTAGATTGCTGCTGAATGGAGAAAAGTAGAACTGGCAGACAGATACGAGTGCTACAGCCCCTTCTCTGTAATAAGAAAAAAATAAATCTGTTCTTCAAACTATCAGTTCTCAAACATCTACATAGTGTTTTGGTATTTTATTGCAAGGAATTAACTGCTACTCAGTGGTTACATCATTTCCATAAATGAAAAGTGCAAATATTTAGATCTAGAAGGTCCAATACTGTTCAACAAGAGAGATGAAGATAATCGGCGCCTTATCTGAGCTGTCTGCGGGAGGATAAACACACACAACATGTTCATTTATTATGTTTCTCTTCCTCAAAGGAGCTATGACCTCAGTGTCTAAGTGTGATAAGATAAAAAAAAAGCCCAAGGCACCAGTGAGTGGAGCAAAATATGAGATCAAAACCCTGTGAACAAGGGGCCACAGTGTGACAATCCCATTATGCCCCACCTGCAGAGAAGCACAATGTTATACGCCGCATCCGAACAACCACCTTCCCCTTTGCACATCTGGTGAGGTGCACTGAGCGGAAACCCAGAGCACAGCTTGCTAATGTTACAACCAGGGCCAATGATCTTCTTCCCAATAAGAGTGTTGTGTGCAAATGTGGTGCCACTGGTCCCGTTCAGGCCTAGCCAGTAATAGCCAAACCCTACAAGTTGAACATTATTGTAGTCATACACTCCTCAGGTAACATATTTACATTCTGTATTGAAGGTTCTGAGTCTTCCCACTCTGTTCCCTTTATTTCTTTCAGCAAAAGTGCACAGCAATTTTCCATAATATAACTGTAATAAAACATCTCCTCTTCTACTTATGAACACAAATGCGCTAATGACTGAACTTTCAGAATCTGTACTTTTGACAGAATTTCGTGGATCGCCTTAACAAGTCAAAAACTGTTCTTATTAAATTATACAACACTTTCGAAAAGTGCAGTGGTGAGTTCCAGCAAACAGCCAAAAAGCTCAAATAAAAAAGGGACTAGAATTCAGTTTCTGCAGATGTTTACGGCTCTGTAAGGGACAAATCAAACTAGTCTTGACCTCAGGTCCAACAGATTATGGATACATGGCTAAGGTCAGGGTTTAATATGACCTGCACTTGCTCGTTCTGTTAGGAAAACCAACCCGCTCTGCCCAGCCTGCATAAACATTCATTAATCAATGGCCTAAACCCGACCCACCCTGCAGTTTTTTCAGTTATTTATAGCTTAGTAGAAAGGCTACTTTGTCACTTTTTGACCTGCCTCGCCCGCATGCAAGAAACTCTCTAATAAGCTGCCCTGAACCTGGGACCTGTGGGTCACTGGTCAACCCACTCATTGCCGATGGCTCTTATATAGCTGTGTTCTCCAGCCCCATGCTAATGAGACTGAGGACAACATTTAAGCACTGGATTTGTGGTGACCAAATATCAATTGATCTTTGAGAAGACGAAGGGAAAACAAGTCTTACATCATGCACGACAGAATGCTGGTCCCTCATGTTCATCTGTAAATGCCGAAAGTTGACTGTGTTATTAATGGCTTGCCGGATGTGAAAGTGACATGATGAGTAACACAAGGGCTTCGCACTCAGGTTCGGTTTTCTAAACACATTTGTGCAAAGTTAAATGCCAGCTCCACACAAAAGCATTTTCAGCTGATATGTGTGTGCAATTTGTTGTTAAGATATAGGAAAGAAATTCAAAATAAAATAAAAAAAGACAAAAAATCCATTACAAATGCACTAGTAATGTGTGGCCAACATTCACATATACAGCCCATTTAAAAACACTTTCATTCCTAAGGACAAGGTCCCAGAAACTTGACAGGTGCATATATCTGTATAAATTATTAATGCATACTAAAGAAAATTTGCAACTCCAATATGACATCTCTCTCCAATATTCTGTGTCTTTGAATCTCCTATTCTCTCGTTGTCTGTTATTATGTATTTGTCTTCCTTATTTAACAGTGCAATGAGGGGGGAAATAAATACCCCAAAAATTAAAATGTATTAAAAATTAATTAACAAAGAATTTAAAGGATCAATAGTGCTTGGCAGTAAAAAACAATCCCAATATACAAATGAGAGAGAGAGAGAGAGAGACAGAGAGAGAGAGAGAGAGAGAGAGAGAGAGAGAGAGAGACAGATAGATAGATGGATAAACCAGGATTTGTAACAAGCCCCCTTTTTTTTTTCATTCGACCCTTCCACAGCAAAACTTTCTTTGCAACCATAGATTGTCCTTTTTTTTTTCAGTTTTGTTTAAAATTTGCAGCACATGGTAATGGGAAACACACACGCAAAAATAACAACAACAAAAAAACAACTTCAAGTGCCTCCTGACGCGTGATTGTTTACAAACATTAGAATTCCCCCCAGACTGCACCACTGCACTACAGCATAGTCATTTAAAGGACACCTCCGGGAACGCAGTATGCTAATGCAGGAGTGCCGTACTTTATTTCCTTGTGCTTCACCCCACTTGCTCTTACGTGAAGTACCATTAAATTTAGATGAACTGGGCAGCAGGTCTACAGAGCCCCTTTATATGGGCAGACAGTAAAATTAGATTTTAAAAAGTCTGTGTGGGGCCCCTGTGACTCTTCCCTCTAGGTAACAGGGGGATGATAAGCTATTGAGTGGGGGGGATTATGGGCTGCTTTTACAAGGTTAGGAGCACTGACCCCACGTGGCCCTCCTACGAGCGGCAACAATGGCATTTGGAACGCTGGTACCAAGGGTGCTGGCATTCCGTAATGAGATCCGGGGCCATCTGCCGCGACATCTTCGGGATACTGAAGACACCGTATGCTCTGCCGAGTGATTGCTACTCCAGGCACAACCCCACAAGGTGACTGCCAACTTGAACTGAAAGCTGCAATTTTTCTCCACATGGACAGATTTAGGATTTTTTTTGCCTTTTTCTTCTTTTCTCTCTCTAAAGTTTAAGATGTGACTAAATTGTATGGAAAACAAAGTCAAAGCAAAATGCACTAACGGGTAAAAAAATAAAAATAAAACAACAGCATAATTGATTCTGTCCAAAAAAAATAAAAAGAAGTAAAGGCATGGTCAGGAAATGCCCTTCAGACATGCCGAGCATGGCCCGAGCTTGAGAGATGGCTCTAAGTATGGCTCTATAATTATCATGGACATTTCATTAAGCTGTGCATAACACACTCCAAAGCTTCGGCAAACAGGAGTGATTTAATGAGAAGAATATATTGTTTTTGGGAGGAAAAAAAAAAGAAAGTAAAAATGGCAGCAGTTCTTCTGTTTAAACATGACGAATCATTATGCAAGACATAATGAATTTAAAATCAACTCAGTGGCCTTTGAAAGTTTTCTCTCCCCCTCAAAAAAAGGAAGAAAAAGAAAGAAAGTAACACTTCTCTTTTAGTGAATGCTAAATAATTCTCATATAGCCTCAGGTTTTTTGTTTCTAAAGAAGCATTAACTCGACAGACATTCACTGTATTACTTTAATCTAAAAAATTAGATTCTCAAAAGATTGCTTGGGAACACAGTTCATCACCGTGTGCGCTACACAATTCTTTAATTAACTTTCATTTAACTTAAAATGTTATCAATGATTGGATTCTTTTAGCTCAGACATATCATTCCTGCATACTTTTTTGTAAGGTAGCACGGTAGCTCTGTCACCTTAATGCAATAAGGTAGTGCAGTGGTCAATGGTCTTTTATTGTGGAGTTTCCATGTGTGTGTGAATATGCTTGTGTGTGTGTGTCTGCCCTGTGGAGGGTGTTTCTATACCTTTCACTCCAAGAACACACTCCAAGCAACCCCCTTGACACTGGTTAGGAATGAGTGATTTAGATAATGGATGCATGGATATATTTTATGTATGAATGCAAAATTTGGCCAGAATGAAAATAGTTAGCTGTTGTAAACATAACTAAATATAAGTGTAGGTTCCATTTGTCACACATGAACACACTGTGTGAGCAGTGAGAACTGTTCCCTACATTTGACCCATTCACTCGAGCGAAGCACCAATGCAGCACCCTGGGAGCAGTGTGTGGGGACAACAACTTTCTCAAGGATACCTCAGTGATGCCTTTGGCACTCCTGGGAATCAAACCCCCGGCCTCCTAATCACAGGGGCAACTCCCTAACCACCATGCCACTAGCTGCCCTGAAAATGCGCGCAGTGGGATTCTCAGTTTTTGTATGTTATATTTGCATACTGCCTGTTGGGTACTCTAGTCACAGAACTACTAAAGTGATGCCACTGTAGGATCTACAGTCTGAAGGGTAAAAAAAAAAATCAATTTCTGATGTTTTTGAGGGTGGATGGAAATATAAGGACTTGGGTGGATATTTAAATTTTGTTACTTTTTTTCTTTTTTAGCACTAACTGACTAATACAGAAGGAAGCTCGAGAGCTTATGTCACTGCAAGGGAGCCAAATATCACATCTGCATTTATTAGCCCCGACAGGACATCGGTGGGATTCTATATGTCAGAATGAGGTATTTCTCAGTTGTTGTATGGTATTTACATAATGCATGCTGGGTACTGTAGAGACAGCAACAAAAATAGAAACAAAATTAATACACTACTGTGAATTCTATCAAGCTGATGAGGATGAGGGATTCTGTTGTGCTAAAGAAAACTGCATAATACAAAAAAAATGCTAGTTGTAAGCCTGGATGCCCTTTTAATAAATACACATGACAATTGAGGGATCACGGAGAAGTTGGAAACCAAACTCTTTTCTCTCATTTACGTCAAGCTATCAACCACTTTTAAAAATCTTTAAAAAATGAAAGGTCCAGTCAGATAACAAACATCAGCAATATTGCCATCAAAACAAGTCTGCACCAAAGTTCTAGAGACGTTTTGCGGTTATAAATAACATTTTTGAAAAGATTTCAGTTGTGTCCCAATCTTTAAATTCTCAAAAAAGGAAAGATTGCACCAAAATGTTTGAAAATAGGAAGCAAGTGGCACAGCCGCGCATTTCCCTAGAGGAGGTCGTCTGCTAGTCAGCAACTGGGTTTGGAAAATATTAGTCTAAAAAGCAACCAAGAGGCAAATAGTTACTCTAAAGGCCCCGGAGAGATCCACAGACCCGGTGGGAGTGTGGGACAACCATAGCCTGGGCACCCTTCAAAGAATGGTGAGAAGAAAGCCATTGTTGAAAACAACTATGAAATAAGAAAAGAAGAAATTCTGTTTTCAGTCAAAAGATTTGAGACCGCTCTGGGGTTCACCTTCCACCAGAACGACAACCCTAAGCATAATGCCACTGTTACACTGGAATGGATCAAAACCAAGACTGAATGTGTTAGAATGGCCTGGTCAAAGCTCAGACTTGTGTCAAAAATTGCTTTGCACCAAATGTCCCTATCCAATATAACTGAGTCTGAGCAATTTTATCTTGAAGAATGGACCCCAATATTAGGGTCCAGATGCGTAAAGTTAATATATTTATAGCCGTTATTGCAGTCAAAGGTTGTCATACCAAATATTGAGTCGAAAGAGTGAATACTTGTTTGTTTGTTTTCATTTTTTAATTAACTTTTGAGTCACAAAAAAAGATTTATTTTGTGGTTCTCAATCTATCCCACCAGTGGTTCCCAAAAAGCCAATATTTGTGTTCTGGTTTATTTCCAATTACACCTATAAATGCTGATTACTCAGCCTTTAATATCACAGAACCACTGCCCTTTTTCTGCAGGTTGGTTACGTTTATTCATAAGAAAATCACAACCTCACAGAGTGTGACGAAAAACGAGGCAGTTACATATTTCAATAATATGGAAATAATTTAGTTGCAGTTACAGGTATGATGCGTTTTTTTAATATTTAATATTTAATATAATAAGATACATTAAGATATGTCCAGAAATCAATTTATAAAAGAATGAGTCATTTTAGTAAGATAAAATATAATGAGTTCTTCATATGCGTGATTGAGTCTCATGTCATCTCAAAGCTGAAGAACATTTTTAGTAAATAATTTATAAACAAACAAATAACAGTTACACTAACATTTAATAATATCAAACATTAATAGCTTATTCATTTATAGTAGATTTTTAAAAAAATATTTAAATAATACATATTGTTGTTGCTTAAAATACACATTCATAATTGCAATATTGAAAACAACAACAACAATACTAATAAAAGGTATTACAATAATATATTTTTCTTGTAATCAGTCATGTTTTCTAGCTCTTATATGGGTCCATGTCAGTTCATTCTGCTCATTTAATTCTGCTGCACTTCATAGATCATTTCTCGAGACATTTCGAAAGACAGTTTGGCAGCTGGTGGCTTTGTGGTTCAGAGGGAGTTGCCCCTATGATCAGAAAGTTGTAGGTTTAAATCCCAGGACTGCTAGTGGCATCACTAAGGTACCATTGAGCCTGATCTCACAACTTTTTGTGCAGCCATTATGATATTCAATGTAATCAAAATACACACTGCAATCACACTTTAGGGCTTTTTTCATGCTAGGACAACGCTACACTGGTGACTGTTAGGTTTAGGGTCAAAGTTATGGTTAGATTTTAGGGCTAGGGTGAATGTTAGTGTTAGGATTAGGGTTAAAGTTAGGGTAAAAATAAATAAGGAATCAACTCAATATTTCTCTCCTACTGTCCCTCTATGATCAATTACCACTGATACTGGGAATGTTACGCAGTGTGCATTAAAATACATAGAGTGGTGAAGCGTGTTCCTAGCAAGGAAAAGCCCTGAAGCATGATCACTGCATACATATTAATTACATTGTACATCGAGCTTCACGAAAACTTGACTGGGCTCGTTGAGCAAGGTACTATCCGCACACTGCCCCCCCTCCTCCATTGATGGCAGCCCCCTGCTTTACTGGGTAAGTGGGTTAAATGCAGAGAACGAACTTCACACTGTTCACACTGTGTGCTGTGCCATTCTACATTACATTTTGCCCAACAATGTCTCTCTGCTTGTCAGGCCTTAGCAACAAAGTGACCCAGCTACGTGTAATTTGCTTTATATCTCTGCAATAACTCATTTTCATGAGCCAACACTACATTAATTCCTCATAAACATGAATTCAGTTTATATCTCTAAACCTTTTTAAATAAAAATTTGTCACTAGCCTTCTAACGCACAACATGGGTCCGAAGTGACCCGCATTCATTTTCTAAGGAGTCTTGAAGGGTTAGACTTTCCTAGGTAGTTTAAAAAAAAAAAAAAAAAACCCCAAGTTTCCATCACTTATTTCTTTTTTTTTTCCAAACACAATTGTTTTTCATTTATGGTTACTCCTTGGATGACATTTATGCACCTACATTATATTTTAACACATGGGTCACAAGTGACCCACATTAATTTCATATTTAAAATTAAGCAAGAATCAGAATTTCTTTGCAGTATTGTTTGAAATCAGTTTAAATCATTATTTAATTACAAAATTTATTATATTTTCAGCTTTTAACAAACAGCAATAATTATGTTCATTCCACTACAGCTACTCCATTGTCACGGTGTACCCAAAAGAAAGGGGAATACGCCACAGGATGCAGGGACAGAACTTTAATAAATAAAAAGCAAGACGGAACATCAAACTGGTTTACAAAGCTCAAACAGGAATGTCAGGCCATACAGACAGGATACATACAGAACCCCAGAGTACTGGGACATACAAAACAGATTACAAGTCAGAGGACTCTTGCTCCCCAAACGAACAACCAAACATAACATGATCCCCAGCCAGAGGATCTCCGCACGGCCGGGGCCAACCAGGCAGGAACAGAGGGAGCAGGCAAGCCAGCCAGACCCTCCCAAAACAAGGGGGAACACGAGTTTAAAGGGGGACAGAACCGACAGGAGTTAAACACCAGACAAGACCCAGCCAAATTCAATACCTACCAGGTCCGTGCTCCCCAAACGAACATAAAAAACCAGGGAAACCTCTGAGGTCTAACTTTCCCTGAGCGTTTTATACTTACCTGGCCTCGACAACGCCTAGAGAAGCCCTGCTCCAATCCACGCTATCGAGGCAGCAACCCCGGGCCAGGAGGGCTCGAGGTTCCTCCTCGGGCTCACTGAAGAGGGGGACTAACCCTCTCCAGCCAACAAGGGAATGGGGTTTATATGCCCAGGTCAGGAGGACCCAAGGACCTTCCTCAGACTCACTGGAGAGGTCCAACACTCCCCAGCCAATGAGGGAACAGGGCTACATCCCCAGGTCAGGAGGACCCGAAGACCTTCCTCAGACTCACTGGAGAGGTCCAACACTACCCAGCCAATGAGGGAAAAGGGCTACATCCCCAGGTCAGGAGGACCCGGGGATCTTCCTCGGACTCGCTGGAGAGGGACTAACCCTCTCCGGCCAACGAGGGAAATAGGGCAATATCCCCAGGTCAAGAGGACCCGAGGATCTTCGGCAGCCAACGAGAGGGAATCTGTCACCCCTCTGGCTTACTGGAGAGGGTCTAACCCACTCCAGTCTACAAAGGAATAAGATTCTCTCCTCAGGTCAGGGGGACCCAAGGAGACTCCCTATGCAAAGCCCAAGGAGAAGCCACACAACCCCTCGGGCCATAGGGGAATTAAAACCAAGGTCCTTACTGGATCAGCGCCGACCAGACGCCACCGCGAACCTCACAAGATCAGGGATACATACAAGAGGATCAAATCCAACAGGCACAAGAGGAGAAAGGGAGCAGGGACTGGAGCTCAGACCTAGGGCAAGAGACACACAAGACATTAAACCCAACAAACAACTAGAACCAGGGAACACACTGACACAGGAACCAGGAGAACACACAAACACAAGAGCCAGGGGAACACACAGACACAGGAACCAAACCGGGGAGACAGAAACCAAACAAACAACAAACCGACTGGG
>JBBMFX010533075.1:0-16512 GCA_037832545.1 Rhabdalestes septentrionalis
AAATTTTACTCGAATACAAATACAAATACAAATACTTTTCCCCTTTCAACAAATACAAATACAGATACAAATAACGGATGTTCTGCACACCCCTAGAATAATTGCATAATAGATCTAGTTTGTATTACAGGTTTACTTGTCACACTGCTGTAAATAGTGTTATATTATGCAAGTAAGAGATATTATAAATGCAAGAGCCATTAGCCACCATGTTTATTGTATATTAACAGGGTATTAATTTTTAGTTTTTTATGATGAATGTAATTGCTGAGCTAAAGAAAAATAAATGAGGAAGTAAAGCATGGTCACCTCACCTGTAATGTCAATCAAGAAAAGAACTTGATCTTGGCCACTGCAGAAAGTTGTCATCCAGGAACAGACATGTTGTGACTGAGTAGATTTATTAAACCAACATGACTATTTGAATTTTTTCAAAGGTAAGATGTCCCGAAGGATAAAACCACTGGCAGGACAAAAGCGGAACATGTTATATTATTTGACAGACCAACCAAGCAAGAAAAGGCAGACAGACACACAACAGACAGAAGCGCAGCATTCAGGACAGACAAAAGAGGAAGAGACAGGACAGACAGAAGAGCACATGGAAGAGCAGGAGACAGGACAGAAAGCATCCCCTCCAGAGCAGCAGCCCAGTCAGGGACATGCATTGAGTGGAGCAGCATCATACTGATGTGCTTTCAAAAATGAGTGGACCTCTAAATGGCCATTCATAACAAGAGGCAGCCTCAACACACACTACTGGTGTGCAGTATGCCTTGTTGAAAATATGTGTAGCCACCAGGGCATGACAGATGTGGTGCGCCACATTAAAAGCAAAAGCCATCAGGATAAGCATCGGGCTCTTCAGTCTATAGTGCCAATCTCACAATATGCAGTGTCTGCTCCCTCTGTTGGGGGGATGTCTGACCAAGAGGGTGTCTGACCCTGTACTGTAGACCCGTCCCCTTTCTGAGAATCGGCCCAGAATATGTAGACATCCTCGTCTGTTTGGAAAAAAAGGAAGCTATGCTTTGCTTTGTTTCTTCTTTGTTGATGATGTGGATATGATGTGATGTGGTTTTTATTTAATACTCCATGTTCCAAGTAAGAAGCGTTGATACCTTAAATTGCATTTTAAGTTGTTTTTGATAGTGTCCACATCAATTTAAATAATTATCATGCCCTATATTGCCCTATATCCTAATTTGTTTTTATATAATTGCGTAGAGTGAGTCTTGAGTTTAATGTTTTTTAATGGGCAAAAAAACACATAAATATATAAATGGAGAGTTAAATTTGACTTTTCTTTTTTGTTTTATTGCTGATCCGAAAAAATTGATCCGATCTGTGACTTAAAACCGTGATCTGATTCGAACCGTGAGTTTTTGTATCCGTTGCACCACAACTGTCTATGTTTGTTCAGGCCTCAGGTATTTGGTTTTCATTGTATATTGACCCTCGTGCCGTTTTTGTGTTGTTAAATAAAAGTAGAAATGGAATTCTGCATCTGTGCCTCCCTACACATGCCCCACATGACATCTTTCATTCCCACTAACTGTATACCACAATGAGTAGATTAATATACAACTTATCCAGCCACAGAAAATGCACAGCATATTTTGCCTCCATAATTAGGAAACACAATTGTTGCCTGAGAGATAAATGAGAGAAAACAATGTGTTATTCAATGGAAGATGCCATCCTGGCTTGCTTTTCAGAGCCCAATTTGGACCTTTTTCCAGGATGGTCCATTTTGTCAAAACTTGTAGGCATTTTTTCCATGGTCAGCAAATGCTATCCTTCATTTTCAATGACAGATTGCCTTTGGAAAAGGCTGGTATATATTCACGCCAGTCATTCAATGACTTCAATGCGTGTTTTAAAAAAAATCAAGTGCATACTATAGTATTTCCCAAATAATTCGATTCTGACCTATGAAGGTTACCGTAATTGACAAAGTATTTGACTGGGGTGGAATTATTTGCTTGACAAAAAGGAATGTGTGGCATGTACACATTATAGAATCCCAGGTTATGTGATTCATTAAAACACCCATATGTCTGACAAGGGTTTATTCCTCCTGCTACCTAATTCAGACAAGAGTTTAGATTCTCCACCCTAACCTGAACCTGGGCCGAGGTCTGGGCCGGTTCGGGTTGATATTTCCGGCCACTATCTTCAGGCCGCACTGGGCAATGTTCAAGCATTGAGTGTGTTCGGAGAGCTCGGAGTGTCAGGTTACGAACGCACCCTCAGTTTAGAACGTGTGTTGTAAAGGCCCACGTATTTTAAAATTGTCATGTTTAAATCGGGCTCGGTCTGAAAATTACAGTTATTGTGTCAGGCCAGACTGGGCTTGGACAAAAGGTGCACAGGCTCTGCAATCAGACAGAACATCCATTTGAAACAGCAATTTTATAACCCTGGGTTGTTTAATTGAGAGTGTTGTTCTTTGTAGTGTGCTTTCACAGTTTTTTTAACTGTTTTTGCATTTGCAAAGTTAAAATGGATATGACTGTGCCGTAAGTTAGAAAAAACTACAGACACCCTTAGCACAGCATGGCAGAAGCTTTCTCTCTCACCACAGATTCTCCAGCACAGCCAAACACACCATGTCTGCTGTCACATCCTGCACAGCCAATCTTCTCCATGGAACAGGCTGATTATCTGACCAAAGGTGAGGCACCACAGTCTCTAGAGGCCACCAAACTGAAAAAAGGGGCCATCTGGCTGTGTTTTAAACAAAAAGAGGGTCTGACTTTTCAGTCCAGCTAAAATGTATTGATCCACAGCAAGGGACAGTGGGTGAACACACCATATCAATGTGCAGCAGAGCTTAGGCTTGTTTGGTTGGAGCCCCAGAGTGCTTTGTAATTAATAAAGTGGCTAAAGCCAATTCCAATGTGTGTTTGTGTGTGTGTGTGTGTGTGTGTGTGTGTGTGTGTGTGTTTATGTGGTTGTGAGTGACCTACAAAAGCCACACATACACTGCATTGTTTCTAATGGAAAATATTGATCCTGTTGGAACCATGAAAACAGGGAGAGAGGAAGCATGTTTCCTTCTTTTAGTGTTCACTTGTACTTACTATCACTTTAAAAACATTCAGTTTAAATGCACCACGCTATTAATCATGTTTTAGTATCCTTTTGAAAACTGTTGAGTAATGAGTCTATTATTCAATACAGTGTGAGTTTGAACACATAAAGAACAAAAAACCCGAACAGAACTGTGGAGATAAGGAGATAAGGTGATTTCAGATGAATAAATTACATGGGTTTTTAAATTGGACATAACCTTTATATTCAGGAATGCCTCTGATCATCACTGACATGACGATAAGACTTGACTTGAAGATAAGAATGATATTAAATCATCTCAAAGCAATGATTAGATGGCCTTCAAAGAAATGAGCCATTCTCCCACTGCAGATCTCCCACAGATGTGCCACATTGCATTATGTGTCGCTGAGTGAGAATGGCACTGTGACAGATGAGCAGCTGCCTTCATTACTTTTCATGTTCTAAACTTGAGTGGACCTATGAGCGAACTTGGAGGGCCCACAAGGAAAACTTTTTAAAAAAAAGAGAGGGTTTGTCATAGCTGACTAACCTTTTGAAATGGCTAGGAAAGTAGGCAGATAGATAAAGGGGCAAACTGTTGCCAATAAAGACATAATATGCCTTCCAAAGGAGCATGAACCTTCTACTCTGGAAAGAGCTCAAAAAGCCGGAGAGAGTGACCGCTTTATGTAACAGAATTGGTGTCATTTCAAGCTCAGTCATAGGAGCAGAGCAGAAGGACTATTATTCTCAATACAATACACAGACTATGTCTATGATCTTGCTTCAGTGGGACAAACTGAATTCACATGTAGAATACGACAGAATATGAGTGTGTTAAGCAGTCAGACAGTGTTATTTGTGCTGCTAGTGGTTCTTCTTGGCTTCCCTCTAAACTCCCCCCCGCATCAATGACATACCAATCTTTCAGCCTAGTCCATATGTGAACATTTGTGAACTTCAACAAACAAAAGTGAACATTTCCTGCTAGTCCTTTGTTCATATTGACAGCTTTTTAACTGAGGAAACCGATTTTGTATTCTGTTTCCTGCAAACATAATCCATAGTAAATTGGAGAGACTATAGGAGAAAAGTGCTCTCAAACAAGCACTATGCATCTAAAATGTGAAAGTAAAACTGGCTTACAAATTTCTCTGATTAAATAAAAACTTTGTGCTAATATTGTTTGCTAATAAATAAAAAAAATCAGACCACACCTTCCATTTCAAAGCCAAGCAGCTGAGACTGGGAGCTGCAAATGGTGTCTACAAGTGGAAGAAGGTTTATACCTTTTGGTACCCCATGACTGCAATTGAGCATACAGATTGGGTGTCATTATAAAATATGCTTTCGACAAGGCTATTGAAATTGTGCTTATTGATTGCCCTAACAGAATGTCGCAGTGCCACTGATGTAAGTAGAAAAGCCAGTCATTCATGATGCATTACTGGCCTTGGCTAGTCTTTGAAAATTGATCTTAGTCCATGACCCACAAAGAGATACATCCTGCTCTCATTTATCATCACCATAAAAAATACACATCAATGTGCATGACAACATCTGACATCTTAATTATTGTATTATTATTTGCTCTGTCCTTAAGTATATATATATATGCTCTAACATCATTTGGGCTCTGTAGTGGCATTGATTCTGAATGAGCTGACAACACATTCGAATGTACTTTACATCTGTACTTTAGGTTCTCTGAACATATCACTAGTTGGGCCTTTGGAGTCCAGGCCAGAAAGTGACTGCTGTAATTGATAGAATGTTTCTAGTAGGCATTAGGGGGGATATGGGATTAATTAAGGGAATAACAGCTAGAGTGCAGTGAGCAGCTGTGCTTTCAAGCCAAGTCTGGTCCTCCTGTAAACATGCAGGTTTGTCTGACATATGACAGCATAAATCAGCATTATTTGGTCTCATCATTAAATGTTATGTTTATGTTTTACTGTTAATGAATGTAGACACAACAAATTAATCCTGTAAATGTTTTGGTTATGACAACTGTGCTCCTGCTTTGCATATATTAAAGGTTAAGTAGAGAACATTATTATTATCAGTGAAAACTCTGAACACTGACAGCTAAGGTAGAAAGGACACTTCAACTTGAATCTGCAACGAAATAGGTTGCTATTTAAATTAAACAGACAGTAATGTAGGGGCACAAGCTGTGTAGAAAAAACACATATGTTAATAAAGTGCACATAAGTACACAAAAACTGACTAAACAGACGTTTTGTAATGCAGCAATATATTTTCTAGATTCCCTCTGTTTCAATCAGCAGAATCCTGTATCTTTATCCTGAATGTTTGTGCACTTCCAGGAAATGACTTTTAATGACTTTAACAAAGTTTTATGTCTTGTCCTATAAAAATGCAAAGAAAGTAAAGAAAAAATGCACACGTACAAACCTTCCACTTCATACACAACTTTGCATGTGAGTATCATGTTATTGGGAACCAGATATAAGATAGTTTTCAAACCAGGCACTTTGACTGCATATGGTCATTCCCCCATATTCTTATGATTGTGTTCATGTTTTAATAGTTCTAGACAACTTACATTAAATTTTGCAGCCATTTAAAACTTGTCAGTCAGAAACTTTGGTGTAAAATAATAGCTGAAAAATATAGCTGATATAGAAGCTTTTATGAAACATACTCCATGTTTTAGCATGTTTAAAATATCACAGGTTTAAGACTAGTAAATATATTTTAGGAGAATTGGTCGAAGTTCAGGAGAATTAGGCCAAACAACTTGAGAATGTTTAACAATTATCTGTTTAGAGTAAAATTGACTAAGGAATAAAAACAATGATAATTTAATTTGCCTCATTAGTGAAGGAGATGGTATAACTGTCTAGCAAATATGCCTTATGGCGCCAGCTACACGTTGCATTTTAGCAAAGATATAAAACAGATGGTCAGACAGATGGACAGAGTGATAAATATTAAGCACCTGGATTTCAGGCAGGGCATTAATAAAGCATTAAAGTTGGTGAATTATTATGACCAAAATGAACAGTACATGGATTTAAATAAGCAGATTTAAATAAGCGTTTTGTGTGGGCAAGAAGCTCTTGGAGATTTGTTAAATAAAAGGGATTTTCTTTTTCTAAATTGATATACAAAGCACTGTTTCTCAAGGCTGTTCCCTTTTGAGTGCTAATGATCGACTAGCTCCTGAACCTTAATTAGGCTTACAAAACCCAATCCAACATCATTAAAGATGACAATTACCTGAGATCACTGGCAGAATGTGTATTGGTGGGGCCCCTTCACTGGCCCCAATTTACCTAGTCACACAAACCTTCGCCACGTGCACGCACATACACACGCACGCACACACACAGACACACTCTCCTGCATATGGGTCTTGAGCAATATCAGCAACTGGAGCCCAACCGATTGTCATGACAACATATTCTGCTGCCGAGAAAGCCAGGAACACACTTGCTGAATAACAATGGCCCCAGTGCTGACTTCAGGGGGGAAAAAAAAACTAAACAAAACATAAAATTTAAACGGAATAATAATTTCAGCAGCAAATAATGTGGTTTTACTTGCTTGTTTTAAAATAAAGCTTAAGTTATAGGGTTCAGAAAGCGTTTTAATTTAAAGTGATTAATCATGGACTGTGACCATTTTATGCTTCTCTGTATGAAGAAGAGCTTATTTGTGTAACTTTGGAAACCTTTCACCTCCCCTAGCGGGTCGGTGGCATCTATTTGCATTCTTTTTCGTAAAACTTTCTTCTCTCATTAAAAAGAGATAAAAATTATTAACCTGCTCTTTGACTCTATTACCACTACTAAACCAACCCCCTAAATGTAACCCCTTACAAGTAATGAAAGAAAATGTGCATAGATTAAGGTTTTTTTTTTCAAATTTGCCCTTTAAATTATAGAACCTCCTGACTTAGCACCTTCAATTTAAGATTAAGGGGTTTGACAATCAAGCCTTGAATCTAAATGTAAGGTAAAATTAAGGGGCCCGTTTCACAATTCATGCCCACTTAATTTAAATGAAGGGGTTTGGTGTATTTTCCAGGGTAAATTAAGGTGAGGTTAATCACATTTATTTACATTGTTTTTCATAGTGTCCTGTAGAAGGCCAGTAAAGCCTGAAATAATTATCTGTGAAGGACTCATGCTGTGCTCCAGCTACCAAAGTTCCCTCATGAATACATAAAACAGAGAGATCTTGTTTAAGCTTTTGTTATTCCACCAAATAGTTCTTCACCTCCTGGTGTGCTTGAGTTTTAAGCTCCTGTGGCAGTGGAGCAAAACTAACATTCATTTGTGAAGGATGCTTAAGACACCACTAATTTCTTCATATTTTGCTTCCAAACAGTCATACTTTTTGTATTTTTTAATGTAGTCTCAATGTTTCCTAAAGGTCCCTTTCAGAGGAGTGTTTTAGTTTAAGACAAACAGTGATACAGTGAACAACATTTGCATCATTCAAGCATAAAAACACATCTAACTTAAGTCCTAATCTAGTGAAGAAACAAAAGCAGGTGATTCCAGATGATCAGGCGGTGATCAGTATACTGGTGGTGCTGAATGCTAAGTGTTTGGAACTCTTTTATCTAAGCTCCTTGTATCTTTAGGCACTTAGCATTAAATGGTTCCAATTTAATTTATTTTGACAGGTATAAAATAGTATTTCTGCACAAACAAGGTGTTAAAGACTAAATATAAAGAGCTGTTAGGCAAAGTACAAGCCTTTTCACTTTAGATCTGTGGCATTCGAGAAAGTGTCAGGTAGCATTTTGGTTAATAAGATTTTTTCGCATGAGACTGAAGCTCTGCCTCAATGGCCTGCTGCACCAAAGCTTCCCCAGCACGTCAGTTCACTTTGTTTAAGTGGGCACACTGGCCTTAATAAAGCAGGGACTTTCAGCACCCTTTAAACACAATCCACCTGCCTTCATCTTCCTTATTGATTATGCTAATTTCCTCCCTTCCTCCTTATTTCAGCTTTAAAAACCTTTCAACCTGAGCCAAATGTTTCCAAATTATTATTCTGATAGTGTTGAAAAAGGCAAAGAATGAAGGAGGAGCAGAATTGGATCAGAGTGCATTTATGAACCTCCCTTGCAAACTGAATAAAGTAGTGAAAATAATTACTGGAATTCCTCTGGGGATGGGCTGACACTAAACATGAACCTGTGAACTTGGCAAATCAGCATGGAAATGATCATTACCTTCATGCTGACACTAAGGGTCTGTCCGTGAGCTCCATTGGGCTAAGTGCTAACTGTAAACAAATCCCATAATTCACAGTGCAGCTGACTATGGCAGCTGGATTAGTGCAAGAAGGCGCAGAACTTTTTGCAGTTGGGTCTGTTGTAATTCGGATCGTGTTCTCACCACAAACAAACTGCTCCAGGGTTCAACTGAAAGCGTACTGAGACCACCTCTAAAAGGAGGCCTCGGTACGAGTGCGATTGTTGCATTCTCACATGCCCAAACGCACTGCACCAACTGGGAAAATGAACTCTAGTGCGATTCAACCAAAATAAACGAGGCATGTGTGAAAGCACCCTAAGAGCAGTGTCAGGCTAGAGTGGAAGAGAGTGCCAAGCAGGGAAAAGGCATAACCCAGCAAAGGGCCTGAGCTAGATCCTAACTCCAGCTCCCACTCCTCTCTCACACCCTCCCTAAAGCCCAGCTTTAATGGGCTGAAGACTTCCTGTTTCAATATCATCTCTCAACAATTTCCAAGCACAACTGCTGAAAGGAAAAAGGGGTGTTCTCATTGCTATGCAGCTTTTAAAAGCCTAATGAAATATTGATTGAAGCATACTACACAGTTAAGGTGGGTAAAATCATTACTACTCTATCGGTTATTCATACTGGTTTATAAGTTACAGTGGAAAAATTAATTGTTTGACCCCTTTTGTTTGATTGTATAAGTTTGTCCAATGACAAAAAAAATGAAGTGTCAGAACATTATTATTTTAATGGTAGGTTTATTTTAACAGTGACAGATAGCACATCAAAAGGAAAAAAATCACTTTAAACAAAAGAAAACTAGAAACTGCTTAGCATTTCATTGAGTGAAATAAGAATTTGAACCCCTACCAACCATTAAGAGTTCTGGTTCCCACAGAGTGGTTAGACACACCAAACTCTACAACATGGGAAAGACCAAACAACATGGTCATTAATTACAAGAAACGTTTGACCTCTGTGCTTGCAAACAAGGGTTTTGTCACTAAGTATTAAGTCTTTTTTTGTTCAAATAATTATTTCACTCAATGAAATGCAAATCAGTTCTACTCTTTTATTTAAAGTCTTTTTTTTTTCAATGTTCCTTTTGATGTGCTATCTGTCACTGTTAAAATAAACCTACCATTAAACTGATACTGTTCTGAGACTTTATTTCTTTGTCATTGGACAAATTTACAAAATCATCAAGGGGTCAAATAATTATTTCCTCCACTGTATAAACAAATTTAGGAATGATAGTGGGTTCAAATGATGCCAGTTAAGTGTATAATATTATCCTATATACAACTATTTGATTGCTATTTGTGATGTTTATATACAAAGAGGTATGCAGTCTTTTTAAATCTAAAAACCTTCCAACGTTTCTAAGGACTTTAAACTTTTATTATGCATCTGAAACAATGTAAAATGCCAAATTCTCAGATTTAGAATCAAAACCAGTACAGCTCAGTCATAAGTTATGTGCTGTATTTCTAGCATTTACAATGCTCCAATGCATTATCAAATGTGAGCAATTCTACAAAGCTAACTTTTCTGTAGGTGTGCTATTCAACCCCTGATAAAAGCAAAGCATCTTGGTATGTAAGTCTCACATCAGTGTGGAATGAACACTTTATGTGATGAATCAAAAGATCATGCTTAATTAAATTAAGTCAAAGTATCTGTACTTAATGCACAGATATGGGTCTATTCAAAAACAGAAAAGGTTTTCTGCTAGCTCTTTTTTGCAAAATGTTTCAACATGACAATACAGTACTAGTCTAATTCACCCACTTTTTTCTTGCCCAGAGCCTTTGGTGACAACTGAGGGAAAGCATCAGTGTGTGCATCCAACAGCCCCTTCAAGAAAGCTCCAGAGGGAGAGAGGAAAATAGAAGAAGAGAGCAATATGTCAGCCCATCTCTCTCTGGGCCTATGCTTCACCCATCAAATCTGATCTGACTCTTTTACAAATACTCTTCTTCTCCATGGTCACAGGCAGCAGGGAAGGGACAGCAAGAGGAAAGAGACTTTGGCTCCAATGCTGGAAATCAATGCTGTTTACTTGGGCCTTCATTTATGACCTGACAAATGAACTTCCCTTCCCCTCTGAGACAGAACTAGAGGAAAGATTATGCTGCCAGGCTCTTACAAGGTTATGCTAGCCACTTGAATTTTGTAAGATTAAACTCAGTTAATCTTTAATCTGCTACTTGTAGACGCGTATCAAACAGTGTTTGCATTTGGAACATACAGGCAGTCTATATTCTGTGACATAGTTGAAATTGCTTTTGAAAGGTGAAAATCTGGCTAATTTGGTCAGCTCACACTACAACCTTTCCTCAATGTAACATCGCAAACATAACCAGACATTAGTTTTAGCTGACTTTTATGTTTACTGAGTTTGCTGAGCTTTCCTGACTAGTAAATATTGAGTCAGTCATGCCTGAGGGCACTCCTATTGTCTGCAGCACATGTCCTTTTACATGTGACAGTGAATTGGGAGAATTACAGAATATGAAATATCCTGTACCATGCTGTCAAACAAAATGATGATAAAGTTTATGACAAACACTTTAAAAAAGAAAAATATATCATTTACTACATGAAAATTCTGAAGAAATTCAAGTAACTTGTTTTATTTTTTGTAAGATTTGTAAGATTATTGCAATTTGTGATTTCTTCGACATGACGAAAAAAATTATTGTTTTTTAGAACAGGAATGAGATGTGTAGGAGACACACAATACGTCCACAGACACAAGGTGTATCCCTTGCTTAAACCAATGGTTCTCAGGGTCCAGGGGAAAGCACCATAGGGGATGTAGAAATATTTCAGGCACTATATCTCTACATACAACCTTATAGTAATTTGTAATATTTAATTGTTTAAGTGGATTGTTAAATCTGCTCTGACATTATCTAAAAAAGTGGTACAAGTTAAATTGTATTGCTACAAATTCAGATTTTTTAAACCTAGCTTTTATGAATGACACATTTGTGCAATGTATTTGTGATAAAGAAACGCAAGCCTGCAATATTATTCTTTATTATTAACTCATTTACTTTGTCAGATCAAAGTAAATGAGTTGCTTTCAGACTACACAATGAGACAGACATCCAAGGTTAGTCAGGACATTCATTACACAATGACAATTTTAATAGTTTGTCTACAAGACCATTTATATGATATAGCCTTCTCCAATATCAGTATTGTAAAGTCCAGTACTGGCATGATTAAGGATACATTCTAAAGCCCAGCAAAGTTATGACAAATCAGACACAAAGATACTTGTTGGGAATCAGTAATACAGTTGTGTATTTATCATGCCATCACCACTAAATAAGACCCTTCTTTCATGGGACAGATTTTTCCATTTCTGTTTCAGAACAGCCATTAACAGGCAGACACAGGCAACATTAGCATGTGGCTTCAAATAAATTGAGATTGATTTCAAACCTCTGCAGCACTTACAAAGACATTTCAACTTCATATTAGAGGTTAATTCGTCCAATTAACCTTGAATTAAAAATCAGATATTATTTCAAAGCCCTAGGAACACATACAAAAAAACAAAAACAAAAAAAAAGCCAGCTGGCACCCGGAGAGTTGTTTTCTGTTTTGCAGTCGGAGAAAAATATGATAAAGTGCCTTGAAATGATCTGCAGCTCCATATGCTGTATCTCTAGTTCAGATGAGAACAGTCAATTTGCCACAATTTGCAAATGTCTGGGGGGAAAATATATCCTTTTTTTGGTATGAGAAGCTAGCCAATTCCACATATGGCTGCTGAGCTGGGTGTGCCATTGGTGCCACTGGACTGGTTTGAGACACCAGCAGCAGCTGAGCAACACTTGTGTTTGAGGGGTGCAACACCATCATTAGCCATAAGTGGCACTAGGAAAACAGGGATGAGTCTGGCCACAGGCCTGCTCCACATGTTATTTACAGAAAACAAATTCTGACTACATGAAAGACAGCTGTAGCTGTAGCAAATAAAAAAATCCAAGAGTCTGTACTGGGGTTGGGCTATGTCTATGAAAAGCTCAGAAGCTTCCTTCTATGGAACTTTCATTTGTTGTTATTGCTTAACTGATGTCTTTGTTCTAGCCTTTCTCATTGCTGCATCTAATGGATTGTTCCATGCTACCACCCCAGGAGTGTTGTGACGAAGCCTAGTGGGGGGAAGGGTGTTATTTATATGCCTCACTCAGGCATGTGTGTGTGCCCTCGGGTCAGTACTGGGATGAGGTAATGCCTTCTCCATAATCTCAGTTAGCTGAGGATGAGCCTCCCTGCTCATCCCCCAACTCCAAACCATCCCATCTGGCTGGTGCTGGTCTCTGACTCTCTTCTTCGACAGGACACTACATCATTTGCAACAATAGACTGCTAACATCTGCCCTGAGAGCTCTTCATGTACTAAGACTGTGTATAACAAGCTATTCTTCTAGAGGGACAAAGCTTGGCCATGGCATGTGCTGAGTTGGCTCATTGTTTCCTGCAGATTGGGGTGGGTGAGGGTGTGGGGATACGAGGGGGATTGAGGCGACCTCATACTGGAAGCACTGTGCTCCTGACCATTTAGATATTACCTTTGCCTGTTGTGATGCGCAAATCATTCACTATACTACTGTCATTACATTCCCAACATCTCAGCTGGTCCCGGTAGAGCCTTTCAGGGGCCAACCCATTCTTCCTGGCCTAAACTTCATAACATAATGCGATAATTCCTTTTTATTTGTTATATCAGAACACACGCTGGGACCTAATGTTGTAAATGGCCTATTGTATGTGCTCTATCAGTCTGCAGAATGTACTAAAGATATACTCCAGCTGCCACCTATCTCATTCATTCAATTCTTCTCTTTTATTTACCCAATAAAGAAGCACATACACAAGCACACCAACCCATGCCTGCACATACATTACAGCACATCCATATCCCTCAATTTTACCTCATAAACCCATAGTTCCAGGGAAGATCCATAATCAAGTTTGCAATACTTTCTCCACCTACCTGCTTCTCACTTCCATTTTTCCCAATGAACTTTTATTTGTGAACCAGTCATTATGATATGAAAACACAGAAACACATACAGAGTATTTAGACTCTAGGTGTATGTATATCTGCTTCACTGATATTATTCTTTGGAATAAATAAGAATGAAACAGGGACTCTCACCTATGTGTGGTCCAGTTGAGTATATGGTGGATAGTAGATGGTGGATAGTAGAGCAGACAATAGAGAAGGAAAGAAAAAAGATGAGTCTTAATAACAGCACACAACAAACAAACTTCACTCTCAGACCTAGACATGTTTTCTACACTTGAGTGGACCTTAACTACATGCTGTACCGAATTCCACATTCACTTCTGGCAATACACATATAATTCCCTGGATTTACAGTTTTTAACAATTGCTAAGTCATGCTTCTCAATACTGAAGCCACATCAGCACAGTACAAAGATGACAGAACAATTCTGCATTCCATAGAAAAAATAGTGTTCACACAAGGCATTTATTTAGGTGGTGCTTAAATTTTGACTACAAGCCAATAAGAGTAAACTAATTTAGAATTATTATTTGTAATTCAGTCAGATCGGTTTGAGATGCAGATAATTACAGACTCACCTCATTAGTAATTTGAATGGGACATATACGAGGTATTTGGAGAAAATATTAAATTTCTGTAGTTAAATACTTTAAAAGTAATCAAGTTTTCTTTGCATTTGGCCAGAGTTTTCAGCAAGTCTGTTTGGCTTAAAGGTTGTCCAAGTGTAACATAGTCTGATTAAAATCACATAATATTTTGCTTCTCTGTTCAGAGCCAAGACGTGTGTCTATTGACAGATTTATTATCTTCAGAAAATAAAGCAACAAGAGGGCTCCTTGGACTCTGAAAAGATGTGTGTACATGTGGGTTTGGTTTAAAGTTAACATGGGGGACACAAAAATATTGTGAGAAGCAGCAGACACTAAAAGCAGCATGCAGGGGTTTTGAGAAACGTGTCACTGTGGTCCTTAAAATGCTGTGAGCGGAAGCAGGGTTCAGCAGATCATAATCTGCCTGAGATGTACATGTATGTCAAGACTCTCAGTGTGGTTGTCCAAAGCTGAAGCAGGGATAGAAACACAAGTATTATTCACTAGTCTCGGATCAGGCACCAAGACCTACATTAGCCCATACAGAAGCCATTCAGTCACTGCCGAAACTTTGACTGTCTACTATTACTACCATGTAATTGCTTGTGCATAACAAACAGCTACTTTTGCACCAAAAACAAATCATCTTTGTCATCCACACATCAAGCCACTGCCTGGGAGTAATGCAGAGTCTGCAAAGCTCCAGGTTATTCTCAATTGCTGGCTAAGAGGAAGAGTCAAAATTGTTGAACTATTCCACCCATCGTGCCATGGGTGCAGAGTAACAGTAGGATACTTGCGGCAGGCAATTAGGGTTTCTGCACAAAAAGAGGACACTGCAACACACCTCATTGATATAAAGGTCAAAGCACATTCTATTACAAGTGACATTTTCCAATAGAATTCTCTTAGATAGTTGACAGAGGCTTATCTGGGATGGCATATTTCTTCATATGAGCATGCTTAAAGTTCATTAAGGGGTACATTGTGTGACAAAGGTATCAGTCCATCACTACAGACCCAAGCTCCTGTATTTTTTACAGATAATAAAATCACAGGCATTTCTGCTGTACTTTTGATCTGATGACACTGGAAAAACCATCATCAGTAACAGGCACTTATTTACTGATTAGTGAACTATTAAGGCAAGGAGATAACCCAAATCTTTGTGGAGAGATCCAGAATCTTTGTGGAGAGATCCAGAATCAGAAACTGCACTGATAAACGTTTCATCCAATCAAGGTCTACTGCAGTGTATGAGTTAGCTTGTGTAGCGGCAAACAGATTCAATGATGAGCGCTTGGAGCCCAGCTGGACTGCAGCCAAAAGGCTGAGAGAGGTGTTCCATCCAAATAATTTGTTTTGATTAGTCTCTCCCACATCACTCTACCTGATGGATCAGTCCATGCTTTCCAAACAGCTATTCATTTAAAACACTTTACCCATTTTCCTGTTCAAGGACCATATGGGCATGGTGTTTCTTGGTTCTTCTACCACGGTCATAAAGTGAACTCAAATGGACCTGAAAACTGGTCACCAAATTGGTATGTTAAAATGACATGTAAATTGCCTCAGTAACTGACAAGCATCAAAATGGAAGATTTGTTTGCAGGTATTGCAACCTGGATGAGCTGAAAGTAATTCAGTTGCGATCCTATGTTTGCCAGTTGATAAGACAGTATGGGGGAGCTTGTGAAAGAGAATTATGCATGAATTTTGGAGAATGTAGTTATTTAATGCCTTTTTCTGTAAATAACAAATAAACCAATCCACATAAGTGACACTGAACATTATTGTGCTCACTGTGTAAGAGTTTTAGAATTGGGAAATGTGAATTAGTAATTGTAAAAATTATAATTGTCCGGCAGCCTATGTAAACATTCCTGCAGTACAGCCAATGAAAAATGATATCTATTCAATGGCTACATGCAAAGCCAGACATGTGGCAAATGGATCCAGCATGGCATGAAGCCTTTAGCCAGTCAGGCTATTTTGAATGTACCAGCAGGATTCTTTATATATGCAATAAACAGACAGAGTGCTGAGCAACACTGTGGTCACTGTGTGCACACAACAATGTGGTATAAATTCGCCTTGAGACCCCACTAACAATTCATGAGGCTTTTTATTCAGCCAGCTCGGACAACATTGAAGCATGGCATGCTTCAAAGCTTTTTGTGGAAGATGGCAGCGATCTGTTCATGCAGTTTCCAAGTCAGAGACAATCCAGCTGACAAGTTGCCCGTTCAAGGACCATATGGGCATGGTGTTTCTTCCACCACGGTCATAAAGTGAACTCAAATGGACCAGAAAAATGGTCATCAAACTGGTATGTTAAAATGACATGTAAATTTCCTCAGTAACTGACAAGCATCAAAACGGAATGTTTGTTTGCAGGTATTGCAACCTGGATGAACTGAACTTCAAACGATCCTTGCTCTCTGTTACTCTCAGAAGATCTGCTACCAGAGAGAATAAAAGGGCAGAGAAACGGATGTTTCCACACACACACACACACACACACACACACACACACACACACACATAAACACACACACACACACACACACACACACATACACA
>JBBMFX010533402.1:0-16508 GCA_037832545.1 Rhabdalestes septentrionalis
ACTACTACTACTAATAATAATAATAATTATTATTATTATTATTATTATTATTATTATTATTAATATAAACTACAGTCCTGCTGTGTAGCCACGTGCTAAATGTTTCCTTAGGATAACATCATAATTGTCTCTAAACTTAAAACATATTCAAAACAATTTATAAAATATATTTCATTAAAAAGAATAAAACATATCAATTGATTAGATTACTACATAAAATGCGAGATAACACAATATGAATTATATTGTTTTCTGAAAAAAACTTTGTTTTCTGCATGTCTTGTGTATAAATATTTTTTTTAATTAATTGTAAAACATTTTATAATAACTATATTCTTATTGTGATTGTCATTGTCAGTTGATCCACTAGAGGGCAATATCTTAAACGCGACAGAAACCAGTGGGCAGAAATGAATGAACGGTTTTTAACTTCTTTTTTTTATTCAGGTTTCGCAGTTTGTGATTTTTTAAAAAATTAACTGGTAACGTGCACCTCATTGAGATGTCAGTGTTTTACTCTCTTATGGTTTTGTCTGCTACAGTGTATTGGGACACACACTCATCTTTTTTAGATGGCATCAATTTAAGTGTTGTCAGGTCCTGCACAGAACAACTGTGTGGCGTGATGGAGCACATCTTCAACCTTAGCCTGAAGCTGGGGAGAGTACCACATCTTTGGAAAATGTCTTGTGTGCCAAAGGCTCCACATCCTAAGGACCTCAACAGTTACAGGTTGGTGGCTCTGACGTCCCACTTAATGAAGACCCTGGAGCGATTAGTCCCTGGTGAGCTCATCACTAGACCCACTTCAATTTACCTATCCACCTCCTACATCATTTCCTCACTTTCCTGGAGAACGTTTTGAGCGCTGTGAGTATCATATTTTCTTCAATGCCTTTTCATCCAGCATCAGTGTTTGACCCCATAAATGCTCCACAGAATGAATGGGCACGAACTCCAAAATCTTGTGGCAAGTCTTCCAAGAAGAGTGGAAGCAAAGGGAGACCAACTCCATGTTAAAGTCTATGTGTTTAAATTCATTGTCATTATAGTACCTGTTGAAGTCCATGTGTCCCAATACTTTTGTCCATATAGTGTGTCTACTTGTACCTTACCTTGGGGAAAATCTCCTCGGCTGTCCACAGTTCCTGTTCAATAATGCTGTTACTTTTATATTGCATTGCTGAGTGTGAGATTTTATTTAACAATGATATAAAACGTTATTATCGTTTCTTTATAGTGTTCCTAACTGACAGTGAGAAGGTTGTTTATTGTGTGTGGTTCTTTGTGAGGGTCAAAGGGAGTATTGAATTCACCCCAGGTATTACCTCAGGGGGGGGGCTGAATCTTTCAGACCTTTATTTACAGTATAACCCAGATTCATAAAACCTATTCATCACTTCATAGGAGCTGCTAAACTTTGTCCGAGCACATAATAAAAACATGGCCCTGTCCCAATAGTAAACTATTGATATAAGTCAGCTGTTCCTCTCATGACTCAGTCTTTGTATACAGTGTGTGATGGCTCAATGTGACTAAGGAAGAAGTGCGGTGACCAAATACACCACCAGGCAAAGGTTCCTGCACAAATAAATGTAGATTTTCTATGATTGCATGTTACACATTCAGTAAAACTACACTAAGGGTTCTTTACTAACATACACATTTATAGTATGTTCACCATTTGAGGGCCTGTATTAGTCAGAACAGGTCAGTTTTTTTTATTTTTCGCTACTGACCTATAAAAAGCCACCTAATAAAACGAGCATTATTATTAAAAGGTGGATCAGCAGACAAGTGTTATGAGCTATGAAGTGCTAGCAAATGGGTTGAAACAGTTAAGGAATAAAGCAACATTTAGCAGTTAAAAGACAGTCTACAACCACACAACCACACAACCACTTTTGACTGGTGGTGCATACATTTTAAAAAGATTTCGTTCCATTTATATTTGGATCAGTTGCAGCCATCATCTCTGTCCTTGAATGAAGTACAACTCCCTCTATGATACATGATCTTACTCATGTAAAAAAAAGTGACCCAGAAATGCAGGCAGGATTGTTTGTGTCAACACTTTTGTTACGTTCTAATGTCTTTCAGGGCTGGCGAGGGAGAAGTAATGCCAGTGGTCGAAATCCACTAATCAGTAAATCTACTATTATGTCCACAGAGGAAAAACAGCTTGTTCATCACAACCTGAGGAGGAATGGCAATGGAGAGTCTGCCACTCAAAACCATCACAAAAGATCTGTTATTTGACACCACTGTGTTTATTTGCCAAGGCTGGTTCCCTTTGTTCTCACGGAGCTGCTGAGGTTTTGTGTCCCTCGGCTTGGTTTCTACCATCACTACATTGTGACGAGACCCTCTGACCAGACCGGTTTCTTGCCCTGTTTTTAAATGTAACACTACATTGCAGAGCTATCTAATACCACAGCATACGGGACTGGGTTTTTATCCTTTAATATTGAATTGTGTAGCTTTCTGCTACTTTCAAATGACACGCTCTAGTTTAACACTCCGCAATGGATCAAACCTGTAAAAAAAAAGAAAAAAAACCCACTGTAAAAGCATGTCAGATGTAGGTTCATTCACATCTAATTAGTATGGCTCCAATGGAAAATAAGACTTCCGACGCAGCAGAGCAATGTCCAACATCAGTATCTTTATTTACTTCTCATTCAAACAGTCAACAGATCGCACAGGTGTTTGGTCGTATTGGTCATGAGCCTTTTGCACTGATTCCAGAGGTACTCTAACTGGTTCTAATGTGATGAAAAGAGCTCCAGAAACACTGGGTGGGGTCTGTTTAATATGATATGTCTTTCCATGGCAGGGGGACTGATGGAGAAGTAATGAATGAGCACAGGACTCACTTCTTCCGCTCCTCTATCTGCTCCACCTCACTGGATTCGTCTACCACTTTGCCATTGACCATCGTCTGGGTGACCACTTTCACAATCTTCCGCGTCTTTACCTCGGGCTCTTCTGGAAAATAACCAAAAAAGGCTGCATAAAAAAGACGCTCATATGGCCTAAATTAGTAAATAGACTGATTTAAAGGGCCCATAAGATCAACAACCAAGTTTAAAGTGTTCTGTGAACACTGTTGGTATCAAAGCACACCGTTCGCTTGATATAGTGCATATATGTAAACTAAGTGGCAGATACAGCTAGTTTTAAATTCATTGTCTTTATGATGTCAAAATCGTTTTATGGGTGGCTCTAATTTTTTTACACTGAAATTATGCAGATATAGAAATGCATATCATGTATTTTATGGGCCTTTTAAATGCTTTGAAGTGCCAGTGCGCAACAACTTACTTTTAGGGACTGCAATCTCTTTTACCCTACAAAACAACAATGAAAAGAATATGATTCCATTTCAGAGTCATCTCAGCTTCTCGTATGGTCTGCATTCTTTCTTAGATTAAAGGAGACGTTCAGTAAGAAATTGGATCTGGGGTGTATTGAAACATGATAACGAGTGTGAACATAGCGCTGTTGCCTCACAGCACAAAGGTCCTGGGTTCGACTCCCGGGTCGGGCGCAGGGTATTTCTATGTGGAGTTTGCATGTTCTCCCCGTGACCGCGTGGGTTTCCTCTAGGAGCTCTGGTTTCCTCCCACCACCAAAAACATGCGTGATTGGGGATAGGTTGATTGACCACACTAAATTCCACCTAGAAGTGCTAACCTTTAGCATCGGCTAAAAGTGCTGTTTTTCAGAATGGGGTGGGAGGGTGAATGAAAGTGGGTTACTCTACAAAAGTTCATACTCCTTTTCATGTTTCAATACACCCCAGCTCCATTTCACATCGAATTTCTCCTTTAAGGTAAAAACGTTCTGGTTTCGTTACTTACACCTCCTCTCCCTCCAGCAGCCTCCTGTAGGTGGCGATCTCCAGCTCCAGGTTCTGTTTGACCCGTAGTAGCTGTTCATAGTCGGTTTTGATGCGCTGCATGTCCAGGCGTAGTTGTGAAAGTTCGTCCTCCAGCTGTGTCAGAGTGCCCTGCATGTGCTCCATCTCCATGGCATACTTATGATTAGTTTCTCCAAGGTTCCCCTCCAGAACACCAACCTGGGGATGTTAACAAGTAAATTCCAATGCAAACCCCACAGGTGACATTTGAACCATTAAAACACCATGTGAAATTATAGTTCATCATATTTTTTACAAAATTATAATTTTGTAGCCAGAAATGTAATAAAGTGGCCTAGGAATGTCAGTATATAATTTATAAATATCAGCAACATTTGATTAAATTCTTTCAATGTTTCCATTTGTCAATATTATCTTATTAGCACATTTAGTATACTTATGGTAAATTTAAACCTATTTTGTGATATCAACATGAGGCCAAGAGGAGGGCAATGAGAAACTCCCTTCTTTTAACTGGTAAAGCAATTGCCAAAGCGTTGACAAATTTGATCTACATAGTAATATGGCATAACTACTACTTTCACTATTTGAAATCATGGTTCTGTGAGTGCTTATTAGATAAAAATGATGGTGCAAGTTAAAGTTACAGCTGTAAAGTAAAGTGACTGCACCAGATCTGAAAAGAGGGGGCCGAATAAAACTGTTTCACTGGGTGATGGATGTCCCATCTGCTTAGTTTAAATAGTTCCAGTGTCCTGCAACAGTTCTGTCACTGTAAATGATGTAGCCTGTCATGCTAGAGTAAACACACTTAATTACAGTTTGCTTAAAGGCCATAGGAGCTGCATATTTAACTCCCTGTTGCTTCCTGAGCAGCTAAATAAATAGTCCACACAGTCATAACACACTGCCTTGCTCAGATACTGACAGATGAATTACCCAGAAAACAAAAGCTACCACAGACATTATTTAATAATGTGTTTTACTGCAAAGAGGTGAGAATAAGAGACGGAAATACACATTGTTTTGCTTGTACTGTACGGTTTGTGCTCTGACCCCATGTTGAATATCACTATTTACATCAGTTATTACTTACCTATTACTACTGATTCTCCACTAAGTGCAATAACTTTCTCTGAACTATCATTTATGTTGCTGGATTTCACTCAACTGTGTCACTGGTATGTAGTATTTATACCCACCATTTCTGTATATAGTATTGTGTAGTTTTGTATAGAATTTTTGTCAACAGATCATTTTATGTAGATTTTATTTCGACTTTATATTGTTATATTATCTTGTTCTCGTCTTTGTGTCTCTGTGTGTCTTTGCAGTCAATACATAAGCAGTTTCCTCTGGGATCAGTAAAGTGTTCTGATTCTGATTCTAAAGATAAAATGTCATTGGGTTTACCTGCTTGCGGATACTGTCCAGCTCAACCTCAAGGCCCTGCAGGAAGCGTCGTCTCTCGCTGAGCTCGCTCTGAGCACATCTCAGAGCCTCGTTACTCTCCTTAACCTCCGACTGCACTGATTCCAGCTGACATCACACACAAACAGACCTTTATTTACAGTTATGATATCATTCACTGCCCTTTTAAAGGAATACCCCGGCCTAGCATGTGCCCATTGACTTCTGCTATACATGTTTTAAGTCAAAAGGTTTTTGTAATTACACGGAAGCATTGCAAATGATTGTTTGTGGAATTCAAAGAAAAAAGTAGAGAAATACTGGAGTTTTCCTGTATTAGATCATTTCTTTATGGACAAAATATACGGCAACCATGAAAAAACTGTCTAGAGTGTTCTTTCACACCTACTGACCTTCTTCAAATACCACATCTCAGCATCCTCCTTGTTTTTGCGGGCAATGCCTTCATACTGGGCCCTTAATTCAGCCATGACGGCTCCCAGGTCGGGCCCCTGGGCTGCATCTACCTCCACGTTCACCTGCTCATTGGCCAGACGGACCTTCAGTGACTTCATCTCCTACAGAGAGAGACACAAGCTCAGAATCACAATCGGAATCAGAATCGTCTTTACTGGCCAAGTATGTGAGCGAGCACATGCAAGTAATTTGATTCCTCTCAATGGTGTCCCTCAACCACAACAGTATATGAAAACCAATAGTGTGTAAATGTACACAATCTACTGAACAATATAATATAAAATCTGTATATGCAATATAGATTTCTACTTATAAATATATATCTGTGTGTGTGTATATGTACATACATAAACTATATGAAACAATACAATATGGTATTCTATCTAGAACTTATGTACAGAAAATACAAATAAATACAGGATGTATACCACAACGTGTACATAAATAGCAATTGCACTACGAAGAATTTAACAATTTAAGTCTCCTTCTCCTAAAACCGGATATACACACATTTAGTACACATTTAACTTTCCCTGTGAAATTAAATATTGAACATTGCTATGAACAAACTGGTTGAGCAAAGCTTCAATAAAGTTCTGGTGAAACAGAACCCACCCATAGCTTTCAGGGCAGTATGAGAACCAGAGAAGTGTTCTAAGTGCTAAAATCTTTATGTAGTTAGTAGTGTGTAGAAATCTAGATATCCAGATACTAGTTTTGTTACATACAGAAAGACACTGTATGATTTAGTGTCTGAATTTTGCACTGATATTGCTCATCCTAAAGAATGTTTTTATGGGCCTTCTGTGTTCAGTGCCATGTTAATGTAAAGAACATTGACATTTAAAGCTGGTTGTTTGTCAAGCTGGCTGATAAAACTGTATGTCCACATTCAGGACTATCTTATCTTATCCTGTCCTTAGCTACATCCTTAATATATGATGTAGTTCAGTCATGCTCTGTGTGAAGTACTTTCATTTGATGTCATGTGTGTATAATTAGGTCGCCACACCTGCCTGTCCAAACACACCCATCCTTCAGGCACTGAGTTTGTGTGTGTGAGTGCTAGTTGTAAAAGGGAAAAGATGGACAGGGTGTTTCCATTTACAGTGACAAATCAGCAGCTCCACAGCTGTCATTGCTTTACTGATAAGACTTGCTTTTCCACGTAGTGTATTCCATTCAAACACTGGTGGGACACTCACCTTGGCATAATATTGAACGTTTGAACATCTACGCCTCTGCTAATAAATGTTATTTGTTTTTTTAAGCCTTTCACACTCAGAACAATTCACTGAAAGAGCCAAAAGCTTCAACACTCTCTGGTTTGAAAGTGGTTTTTCTGTAAAAGCACATTTTGAATCAATGTAGTTTTGTGTAATGCCCATTTTCAGAACAGCACTGAAACAGGTCACATCACCTCATCGTGGTTCTTCTTCAGGAAATATAGCTCCTCTTTCAGACTGTCCAGGTCTCCTCTGAGAGTTGTAACGATCTGGTCATGGTCTGATTTCGCTCTTCGTAGGGCAACACAGTCTCTCTCCACCGACTGACACAGAGCTGCCTCCGACTCCCATCTACACAAACACAAGTGTGACAGGATCATTATTATGTTGGTGTACTTCTTTTCTTTCTATGATCAGTGATGGGCCACTCACTTGATCCTGAAGTCATCTGCTGCTAACTTTGCGTTGTCAATTTCCAGCATAATGCGAGCGTTCTCCAGGGTCTTTTTCCTCACCTGAACAGCCCAGAGGATTAGTGTTTCAATTAATCCCTTGAACCCTAAGCTTATCATTTCATTTTTTTGTCTTAAAACACTTTACACTCTTAAAAATGGTGTTAATCCTTTGTGAGACGCTATCTACTTTAACACATTTCGCATTAAATGTCACAAAAATCCTTAAAGACATGCACATGTACAGTTATAGATAGACACGTCTACATAATGCATATTTTTTAGAGTAAATACAGTAACTATTAAATTCAGTCTACTATAAAATTAATATTGCTGTCTAGAGTGAGGAAGTTTTCTCTTGGAATAATCAGTTACATGTACATAGATGCATACATATACATTATACACACACGCACACACACACACAGACAAATGTATATATTGACATTTTTATATTATTTTTATTGTGTTCTTTTACATTATAATGTCTTCTATTCTATTGGTTATTCTGCTTCTACTTTCTTTTCTTCTCTGCTGCAACAATGCACATTTCCCACTAGTGTTTGTTATATTATCTGTACAAACCTCCTGCCCGATTGCATGAGCCTGAGCCATCATGCCCTCAATGTTGTGACCTTTAGGCGCTCTCTCCAGCATCAGCTGCTTGATCTTCAGCTCCAGGTCAGCGTTGGACTTCTCCAGCGAGCGCACCTTGTTAAGATAGCTGGCCAGTCGGTCGTTCAGACCCTGCATGGTCTCCTTCTCGCTGGCGCCCGCAGCCAGGCCATTCAGAGACAGGTTTCCCAGGATGTTGAGGCCATTGCCCATAGAGACAGAGCGAGACAGAGACAGGGTGCTGGCTGACGAGAGGGACACCGCGGCTTTAGAGCGGCAGCGACCGCCCCCGTCTCGCAGAGAGAGGCTGGAGAAGGAAGGCTGGCGCCCCACTGAGGATCCACGCACAGACAGGCTGGAGGCCATGATATCTGCAGTATATGTGGGCTGACTGTTGGACAAAGTGGATGCAACATAGTTTGTGAAAACTTTAAAATATAAAAAAATATATTTCCTAAAATGAAACAATCATCTACTATACATTAGACTCCAGGCCAATTCAATTACTAAAGGAAACTTGATTAGCAATAATTATTTGCTAGTTTACATGATGATATTGTGTGTTTTAAGATATTTTGCTATGTTTATTTTTATAGCTTGCCCTACATTTTAAACAGGGAATAATTAAAGAAGTAAATAACGTCTTTATTTATAAAGCGCCTCTCTCAGATAAAAGGCCCCAAAGTACTCTACAATAGGGAAACAAAGTAAAACAGTAGTGTCATGATCGCTTGTTTAATTGTCAAGATATTTGCTGATTTGATTATTAAAATTGTCACACAGTGACAACTCTACAGATATAGCTGATTTATTAGTTCATTCAAATGATGTGTATCAGCACAGAAATACAATGAAATATTTATTACATTTTTCGTTTAATAATCAAAGAGTGACAGCTCTAATAAACGTATCCTATTTAATAATTAAACAAGTGTCATAACTGCTTGTTTAATTGCCGAAATACTTGGTAGACTATTTGATTATTGACAAAAAAATATAGCTGATTTATTAGTTAATTTAAATGTTGTTTATCCCAATCAGCACAGAAATCAATTACATTGTTGGTAGTTAATTGACTGTAATATTATATCTGATTTGTCATTTTATGATATCAGACATACTCAGTGTATACGTGTTATATATCCCTGTCAGCACAGAAATCTAATTCATTTGAGAAATAAATGTATTATATCAAATACTCACTCTGATGCTGGGTCAAGTCTGGGTTTGGCTCCGATGCTCTAAAGGCAGGTGTCTTTTATCCACCCGGGTGGGGCAGGGTGTTGGTTCAGGGGCTGTTCCTGAACTTTGATTGGTTATGGGTGTCCATGACCAGCCAACCAGATAATTCCACAGCTCGCACGCTATTTGTAGTTTTTGTCAATTGCTTAAGCCCGGTTCCTGGAACAGACTCAGAAACACCAAAACACCGGGTGATTTCTCAAAACATTTACACCTCCTCAGTGCCCTGAGGCACATTAAACCAGTGGCCAGTTACCAGAAACAGTACCCGCATAGACAAATAAGAGTGTCAGCCAAAACCACTCCTTATAGCCTGTTCACACTATCAGTGGGATAAGAAAGTCCCCCAAAATGTCGAATATAGAGAATCCTTTTAGCTTTCTTGTCCATAGGAGTTATATTGTGGATAGATCAGGTTAGTGTACTAATCTTATGAAGATTAAATACATTGTATATTGTACAATATAGATAAAATATACTGTAATAGGTTTTCAACCTAATACCTTCTATCTAATTATAGTGTATATTGTTTAATATATATCTATGTCTATCTATGTGTTTATGTATCTATGTATCTGTCTGTCTGTTTATCTGTCTGTCTCTCTATCTGTGTATCTATCTGTCCATCTGTGTATCTATCTGTCTAGCTATCCATCTATTGATCCAACAATTTATCGATCTTTATTTATGTGTATTTCTATATGAGAATGGGCTAAAGGAAAATAAATTCCATTTAAAATTCTGACCCCACACCATCAGTTCAAGGAGGACAAAAGAACCTTCAGATTTTACAAGATCAGGGGCTCATCAGCCCAATTCACAGACTACAAACAGTAAATATGTGTGGTCAGTTTTGCATGCATGCACTATAATTAACCAGTTTACCCAGTCCTGCTCGACCTGTTTAACATGAGGGGAGTTTCGACAAGGTCTGAGGTGAACTGGTCCAGTCCCCCCCACACACACATACACACACTGCAGCAATAAGAGAGGCAACATTAGCCTGAAACCAGAGAACTTTGCTGCACACTGGGACAGGCCCTCACAGGCCACAGTAGCCAGGAGGAAATATAAACAATGGACAGCTAGAAAGAGCAGAAAGGCAAAACCCCTGAGAAACTGGCCCAGTCTCGGAATTGGGCTGATCACCTGACCCACTCATATCAGGGCGAAATACTTAATTCTAGCCTCTATTGTCCCTGGTGTCCCTCTGTGGCACTGCAGGGAGATACAGACACATGTGCTGCTCACCTACAGGTGGGAGAATATTCCTATAGACAAAAATACCAGACAGAGTGAGAGAATCATAGACAGTACTCAATCTGGGGTGGGGGGGCGGGTTGAGGGGCGATGTGTACAGGGGCACAAGGGCGTGGCAGTAAAAAAATTCAATGCCACTATACCTTAAACCCTCCTATTATGTTTGAGCATAATTTGATCCCACTCAGCACTGAATGTCTCTTAATGGCCTAGTGGTTAGGGAATTGCTGCTGCGTTTAGAAGGCTGTGGGTTTGAATCCCAGGACTCCTGGTGGCATCACTGAGGTACATTTGTGCATGGCCCCATTCCCACGTGCTGATCCCCAGACAGCCCCCCTATATTGGTGACAGCCCGCTGCTTAATTTGGTGAAATGTTTAAATGCAGTTCA
The DNA here is from genome assembly GCA_037832545.1 of Rhabdalestes septentrionalis. Taxonomy (NCBI): domain Eukaryota; kingdom Metazoa; phylum Chordata; class Actinopteri; order Characiformes; family Alestidae; genus Rhabdalestes; species Rhabdalestes septentrionalis. Next base: position 10,956 of record JBBMFX010533402.1, read on the forward strand.
CATTGATCACACTGTCATATTTTTTGCTTCATATAAAAGGGCTTTTTATCATTTAAGAGACAAGTGGATAAAATGTCCTGCACACATTTTGTACACATGGGGGCACAATTACATGTTATGTTTCATTCAAAGCACTATCTAATTAGTCAAAGAGTAAAACAGGATTCACCTGACATGTAAACATAGGCATCAGTTTTAAAGTGTGTATTGATCATATGTGAACACCACAGCACACAGTTTGAACAGCATGAAATGTTTTCTCTGCATTTAACCCATTCACCAAGTGAAGCAGCAAGTATCCAAGAACCCCCAGTGTGTGGGGACCATTCCTTACTCGAGGATACCTCAGTGGAGCCCCAAGCTGCCCTGAGATTCAAATCAACTGTCTCAAGGGCAACTCCCAGCCACTCAGCCACCAACTGCCTCCAAAAATGAAGATACTGGCGATTGAACCCAGGCCCTAATACATGCAAAGCAAGCACTGTACCATTGAGCTACATCACCAGACTCAACTAAGCACCACCCTAATGGATTTTTGAAAAACATGAGACATGAAGGTTAACTGAACATCGTTATGTTTTACAATATGTGACTTATACAAGTACACCAAGTCTAATTAGTAAATTCTGTATTTCTTTTAAGGTCATCTCTTCTGCTGACTCTTGCTTCGGAACATCTCATTTGATATCTGAGGCAGCCTGTTCAGGGTCTTTTAAAAGTCTGCTGATAGATGCCACCTCTTTTACTTTTTCAAAGTTCCTCAAAAGACAGTTATTCTAAGATCCATATGAGTAAAAAGACCCATATGAGAGTATGACTGGTGAAGCATGGGCAGGTAAACTACTGTGTACTAATAAGGGCTACAGTTTTGCAGGCTACTGCTATTGTCAGTGAAATGTAATTTTATGCCGCAACAAAGAAGCAATGAATTAAAATGTCCATAATTCACGGAAAAGAAAACTCCCATCATTCCTCATCAAGCTACTTGAAATGAGAAATAAAATATTATCTCCTTTTTTCTATGCAAAACCCAGACAGAGACTTGTGTGAGCACCTGCTTTTGTTTATGCAAGGATTCCTTAAGGCCTAGGGCACATACCAAGAAAAAATAATTCACTTGGGACACACTTGGGATTCAAGGGTTGATTCCTAAACCTTGGACTTGATTCCTGACAGAGACAATGGTTTGCCTGTATGCAAGTCATTCCATCAACAACCTTAAGCTTAAGTTTCCATTGTGTCAAAATGTATTCCTGTCAAAACAGTAAGTTAGCTACACTTCACAACTTGAGGCACCATTTAGGGTTTTGACTCCACTTTATAGACTTCCACTATTAATGCGAATCAGTATAAAATGAGTCCCTCCTTACGTGCTACACCCACTTTAAGAGTTGCAAATGATATACACCTGCCCTCCCCCCCCATCACACGCAAACACACGCATTCACATATAACGTGAAAACTACAAAACTGTCTTTTTTATTGTGATCCCTTTTTTCTTGTGGAAATAGATTGACATGCACAGTGAAGAAGGTCCATGAAAGCATCAAAATGCATTGACTGTTCATTTCTTCCCCACAGCTCTATTTTTCAGCACCTTCCCAGTGAACTGAACGATGCGCTTCGTGAAGGTAGGGCAAGTGTCTGAAAAATGACAAAATGTCTTCTCATAGTCTTCTTAGTGCACGTGATGCTTTTATATTTCACTTTCTTAGTCATTCTGTTCCTAATAGAGTCAGCAGAGTCATGAGAAGGTGCAGATTTGAGCACTTTTTATCACTTTGTATCATTTTGTCTCTGTAATACAAAGCAGAGGCAGAGTTCACAAATGACCCATAAACGAGTGGGAGTGTGTGGTCGTTTTTCTATCATTTTCTGCTCATTTTTGTATTGCCTTGCCTTTTTACAAAGCTGCAATTTCTCAGCAGGCCTAAGTGGGGTCTGATCAATAAAACACTTTGGGAATATTCCATGAAATGGCCTCAAGAATGGACGTATCAATGAGGGATCAATAATACATGCTGAGTTCTGTCCCTGTTATGGTCACCGTTAAACTGCTCAGTGGATGAATTGTATAATGGTCATTGCTAGATCACCCATTGGATGAATTGTGCTTTCTATTAAAAACACAAAGCTGAAACTGAAGACCTTTAACCTGAAGTTTTGTCATTACATACCAAAGACTATTGCTCTGGAAATGATCTGGGACACACAGAGATGTTTAGTAAAAGCATCCCCAAAAGTAAAGAGTCTTAAAAAGCCTTTTCCATGCATGCATATATTATGCCACATAACCATCGCCATTGGAATATAGCCAGACTAAGGGGTTGTTTACTGTTTATTGGTTATCTAAAACGGTTTTGCACAATTCGTACATAAATCATTTTATCCCATAGACTTGTTCAGATGTGTAATAGTATCTTCTTTATTCAAATTACTTTTTTCCCTTTTGGCTTTATGATCATTCCCGGCCTGGTTTATATACACAAATAGATCTAATTAGATCCGTGTTGCTCCAACATGGAAGCTGTACTACTCGTAACTGAAAGGCGAATGGGGTACCATCGTTGCAATGCCGTGGGTGGCTGTTAAAGGGAATAATGGATCTGTGAAAGAGAAAAAAAGCATTGTCATTGTTGTACCAAAGTTTGCACTCTGAAACAGAACTTTCCAGTTTGGAGGTAAAAAAACGAAAAAACAATCTCAATGTCTATTATTGTGAAAAGATTTGACTATGTAAATGTAAATGTTTTGGACAATTTCTATAAAATATTCAAACAATATAAAGGTCGCTCAGTGCTTTTAAATGACGTGCAATAAAATATAACACTTAAACAAAATATTACATAATAATAAATTGGCTCAACATTCTTAATCAGGCCCTCACCGTAGACTTGCAGGAGTGCAAGCTGCTCTGTGTCAGGTTTGCTGAAAGGAGAGCGGTGTGGCTCATCCAGAGTCATGCCAGGGTGCCTCCTGTGTCTTGCACGACTGTTTTGAAACCACACCTATAAAAGTTGCAATATGCCCTTAATCTCTAGGCCTATTACTCTCATCCAGTACACTAAGGTTTTATCAGAACTGTCTCTCTGTTGCAAAGTCAATTTCGATTTACTCATGGGTTAATAAAAGTAAAAAAATATATGTTTTTTGTCATTGCCAGCTTATTAAGCATGGCTTGGTGTTGCTTTACCTGTATTACTCTTCGGCTCAGGCCCGTCATTTCGGCCAGCCTCTGCAGAGTCTGGACATCAGGGTTGCTCTCCTGAGAGAACTGTGTCTGCAAAACCTGCATTTCATTTCATAAGAAAATCAGACTGTCAGAACAAAATCCCTCTAGCTGCTGCTTCTAAACTTCTGCAGAGCACACTCATCTGTTCCTGAGTGTGGAACCGGCAGGGTACCTGCAGCTGCTCTGAGGAGAAGGAGGTACGTGTTCTCTTGGAAGGCAATGAGAGACAGTTTGGGGGCAAGGCTCCTTCCAGGCCAAACCCTATACCAGGAGAAAAAATGTCCCTTTTCATTTGAGTCTGTAATGAATACTCTAATTCCAGATACATTATATTAATAACTGATACATTACACTAAATCAAATGAGAATGATAACATTATCATGCATATCACACATTATCAACCATGTCAATTAATGTTCTCCAAAGAGATCAAAAAAGCATTTAAAAAATGAAAAAGAAAAATCTATGTAGAATAAAGGCAAGATTAAAAAAAATAGGGAAAGTAACTTAAAAGATATACTGTTTAAATTAAGTGTAGATTTACACAATAATAAAATGCCTATTGGTAAAAAAAAAAAAAAGCCTAAAACCATTTTTCTAACGTCAAGTCAAAATATGGCCCCAAATATGCTCACAATAAAGTAATTGCAGTTTAAACTCAGCTTAATGCATTTCTTTTAAAAATTGTTAAGGTATATCTGTATTCGTACTGTACAGTGTACACTGAACTGCCGTCTCCCGCGGTGCTAGAATGTGAAACGCCAGTATTATCCCTGTAAATATTGTACTGTAATTCATACAAGTGCATTTTCTTCAAGTTAAATGAACATGAAAATGACAAATTGTGATATATAAATAAATAACCAAACAAAACAAACCAAACAGTCAACTGCAGATGATTCACTATAACCCCAAATGTTCTGAATCTTCACTGACCATGCTCTGCTGTGGTATTTTCCACCATGATGTCGTAGTGTTTGCGGCACATAACCCTGCCGTCCACCAAGCCGAACTCCTCTCCAGTGGAGAGCTGTCTTTTGCAGGAGAAGCAGGCGAAGCAGGCCAGGTGATATGTGAAGCTCTTGGCCCTGCGGACCCAGTCGGTGGCGCTGATTTGATGACCACACCAAGCACACTTTATACCAAATGTACTGAAAGACATATGGAACTACATTGAGTGTAACAGATTAATCTGGTCACACAGAAAATACCTCTTTGATCTCATGGATGACTAAACCCCTGTAAATGTCAAATCTGACTTCAACAAATTTAAATGTTGTAAAACAGTCTAGAACTGGTGTTTGTTCTCCTAGACTCTTGTCGTTTGTTGCCACTCAGATGCTCCCTGGACCCCCTCACTCTGCAGTTATTGGCCACAGGTTTGTGGGACTAAACTATACTGAAAGTTCACCTGAGTTCAAAGATTTGCAGTTTTTTCTGTTTGTTTCTGAGACCCAAAATAAAAGAAATTTGTTTTTTTTTGTTTTTTTGTGCATTTGCCTGTGAGCCCATTCTTAAAATCCCAGTAGAAGTTATTACTATTGCACATTTTCAGATTCAAATAACTTTGGTTCTACGTGACTCAGGAACATTAAACAAAGTTCAGCATGACGTCTTACACCTTAAGCCTCAATACAAATCATGTTTTTGACAACAATTTTCCACTCTTGTTCTTTGGGCAAATAAAAAAGGGCTATGAGTAATTGTCCTTGATCATCGTCATACTGGTTTTAACTAATAAGTTATTTAAGTTATTTATCTATAATATTTAAAACCACCTGTCTGACTGACCCCAGCATTTTGTGTGTATAGTATACAGATTTTATTTTATATTTACTTTTGACTAAATACATAGTTCTTGTCTGTGCCTCTGAGAGACTGTGCAGTCATAACATGAGTTCCAGGATCAATACATTTTCTGATTCTGATCAATCATATCCTGATATGATTGATCAGAATCAGAAAACTTTATTGATCCTGGAACTCATGAAACATGAAGAAGCTCAGTTCTAAATAGAAAATAAAACATTTAGCAAGTTCTACTCTATTTTTGGAAGTCCTTATACCAGAAACCCAAACTAAGCCCACCTGTTATAATCCATTTTACAGAAAATCTCCTGATTCTTGACGTAGCAGCTGGTGTGTTGATGTAGAGGTATTCTGCACACAGAGCATTTCAAACATCTGGTGTGCCAAGTTAAATCATCCATCTGAATAAAAGAAAAAAGAAAAACAGCCTTTATATGTTTAGTATTTCAATGACAAAAATGCAAGTGAGCTATTAGACTTCTATAATCTAACCATTTATAAGATGTATATG
>JBBMFX010533510.1:0-16507 GCA_037832545.1 Rhabdalestes septentrionalis
TGATGGGAGATGGGCAGGAACCATGACCGCGGCAGGTCACCATACAAATAAGAGGCTGAAAACGTATTTTCATGATACAAAAATGAGCAGCTCTCTACCATTTTCATTTTGTAAAAGTAGCTCTCAGAGGTAAAAAGGTTGGAGACCCCTGATTCAGGGTATAAATATAATTATATGTACCACCCATCAGCTTTAGTAGCTGTCAACTCAAATAAGAAATTCTAAAAAGTACTACTACATTGTAAATGTAATGAAGCCCTGTCTGGATAATAGTAATAAACATGAAAAATCTGAAAAGCATGAAAATGTTGAAATACCATGTTGAAAGCTGTATTGGAAACACCAATGGAAAAAGACTAAGCACACACCATAAAATGAGTGTTTATATACGTTTCTTAAATTCCCCACATGTGCCATTCAGTAAAGTGGTGCTGGTTATTACTCTTTCATGCATGTCCCAAAGAAGTAACCTGTGGTTACATATCCAACTGTAACTTGTTCTACTCTTTCAGTGTCTAACAGTTTTCACTTCTTCCAAGAAAATGCACAGACGGCAGAAATGACAAGCTTTGCAATAACAACTATGTAGATTAAAGCATAGGTGAGGAGCTCTAGTCCTCAGGGCCTGATTTCCAGCACAGTTTGGAGATTTTCCTGTTCAAACACACCAGATTCTGAACTCTGTTGTTAAGTGGCAAGTCTAGCTGTTGTCCTGGGGTGGGCTGGCACCCTGCCCAAAGTGAGTCCCTGCCTCACACCTTTTTGCCCCAGGATAGGCTCCGGGTACCAGCAAAACTATTGAGGAAGTTACAGAAAGTGAGTGACTGAGTTTAGTTGTTGTGTCAAAACAAATAAATCAGCAGCTAAGCTAAGCTCACCTTTAGTATGAATGAATAAAAAAATAGTTTACCAGCTTCCTCCATCACTAAACATAGTCGATCAAACAAGACATGCTTGCTTCTGGGTGACACAGACATTACATCTGTTACATAAGCCTCATGGCGACAATACAAATCCTTAAAAAAACAAACTTCAGGCACCAAATATGTCTCACTGCTTGGGACAAAGGAGATGTATGTGTATTTTTTTAAACCATTAATTTAAACCAGCACTGCTTTTGTGCACATCCCTAAATCTTTCTTGAATAACACTGTAAAATTATGTTTATTCATACACCATCAACTTATCATTAATAGCAGAATGATACATACAGTTGGGCTCATAAGTTTACATACCCTGGTAGAATTGATGATTTGCTAACCATTTTTCAGATAACATGACTGATAAGACAAAACCTTTTATTTCATTAACAGTTAGCGGTTGGCTGAAGCCATTTATTGTCCAAAAGTGTGTTTAGTCTTTTGAAATCATAATCATAACACAAACTACCCATATGACCCTGTTCAAAAGTTTACATATCCCAGTTCTTAATACCATGTAATGCCTCCTTTAACATCAATGACAGCTTGAAGTTTTCGTGGTAGTTGTATATGAGGCTCTTCATCTTCTCAGATGGTAAAACTGCTCATTCTTCCTGGCTGCACATTTGAGGTCTCCCCAGAGGTCAGGCGACTGAGATGGCCACTCCAGATCCTGCACTTTATCTTGCTTTAGCCAATGACATCAACTTGGCCTTGTGTTTTGCATCATTGTCATGTTGGAATGTCCAAGTATGTCTCGTGTGCAGCCTCCGGGCTGATGAGTGCACATTATCCTCCAGTATTTTTGAAACCTTACTGCATTCGTCTTGCCATCAATTCTGAACAAATTTCCCATGCCTTTGTAGCTCACACATCCCCATCAGTGATCCACCACCGTGTTTCACAGTAGGAATGCTGTACATTTAATCGTAGGCCTTCTTGACTCCTCTCCAAATTAAAGGTTGTGATCAAAAAGTTCAATTTTAGTCTCATCATTCCAAGTGACTTTGTGCCAGAATGTTTGAAGCTTATGTCTGTGCTGTTTGGCATTTTCTAAGCAGGATAATTTGTGCTATTTGCGTTAGTGTTTTTCAGTATTCGATACCAGTACCGGTGAAAATCCACGGTTCTTGGTACCAATTTTGGGACCAAAGCAAAACACAAAAAGATGAATTGAACAACAAGCTATTTTTATTAATAACAAACAATAATTACGTGACTGAATAACACACTCTTCTTATTTATAAAATTTTACATTTGTATTAAAGAAATTTTTTTTTTTTTTTTACTGTATAAACTGGCACTTGATCCATACATATGAATTCAGCAACAGCTCAGTTCAGATTTCTTGCCCCAGGTGAGTTTTTGTCATACGTCTTCTGCTGCTGAAATGCATCTGTAATCGTTGCCGTGGTCTTCATCAGCCTGTTGCTGTAAATCGAAATATAATGTCCTTCCGCAAACAATTTAATATGAATTTTATATGTAACTTTTCAGTAAATAACAAATCTCAGCTTTTATAATAAATGTAGATAAGATTACTTTTATTAAGTATATGATATCAATTTTACACAGACAGAAACTGTTTTATTAAAAATCCCTTTCAAATAGATTCCCTTTTGCTTGTATAAAATAACATTCACACACATGAATTAATGTTCACTCATTGTAACTTGATGTTAGATAACATACGAAGTCATGTTAATGAATGATCTATCAGCCTTACCAAACTACACAGGACTGTATTTGACCTGACTTTTTTTTTACCGACTTCGTACAGAAGTACCGGGTCTTTTGACAACACTAATGTGCATATTAATGGCTTTTTTTTGGCAACTCGACCAGCAGCCCATCTTTCTTTAAGTGCCTCCTTATTGTGCATCTTGAAACAGCCACACCACATGTTTTCAGAGAGTCCTGAAGTCATTTGTGGGGTTATTTTTGTATCCCAAACAATTTTCCTGGCAGTTGTTGCTGACATTTTATTTGGCCTTCCTTTTGTTTCAACAGAACCACAATTTCATGTGCATGTAAAAAACAACTGCAACAGAAATACATTCATCTTCTAAAAATATACTAAACTGTCATTGGGTCGGTACTCCTAACACCCTCAAGCTACTCTACCTTACATTATGACCCAATTAAGACTCCTCTTACCTTTAGGCTTTTTACTTCATTTTTATCACAACTCATAAACCTATCAAAGGGGCACTATATGGACAAACGTACTGGGTCACACCTCTTAATTGTTGAATTCAGATGACCTGTTAATTCCAGTAAGCATATCATTCTTCAGCAAGACATTCTGGATGACACCAACTTTGTGGACACAGTTTGGAGTAAAACCTTTTCTAATCCAGTATGATTGTGTCCTAGTGTATAAATCAAGCTCAATAAAGACATAGTGGGATAAGTTAGCGTAGAATAACTTGATTGGCCCACACAGAGTGCTCTACAGAATGAAAGGGCATAAATTCCCACAGAAACGTCAAAATCATCCAAGAAGAGTGAAATCTGTTGCAACTACGAAAGTGGGACTCAATTAAAGTTTTAATTTTGATGAACAAATGGAATGATGATTGTCACTGATTGTCATTAATGCGTGTTAAGGGATGTTGCTGTGAAGTTTCACCCTGTCTAGTTTCGATGAAGCATTTTTCAACATTAGCCATCCTTGTTTCATTAAGCTCTCTCTAGTTCTTCCTCTATGATTAACCATATAGAAACAAACAACATGCTATTTGTTTTTCTTGGTGAAATTGTCATTGTACAGGACATTGTGTCATGTGTTGATTTCAAAACTGTATGTATTTCTTGTTCAGCAGGTTTCCGAGATCCCAGAAAGAATGGCGTCAACGGAGATTCTTCACTAAAATCCTTGAATAGTCCTGCGTTTAATCTTTAGACAGAAAACATGTTCCAAAAGATACAGGTGTCGCATCATTAAATATCTTTTAAGAGCGCTGGTTAATGTAATGCGCAAATATACTGAACATTTTGGCCACTTTAACCGATTAAATGTTTTTGTGCCAGAAAGTACAATAACTAAATTCTAAAGATAACATTCATAAACTAGATGAAGTAGGTCTTATTCACTTTTGTTTTAAAAATGTGGCAATTGACCAAATTGTTGTAATCTCATTCAACTCAACTGTCTATTTATGATCCATTAGTTTTCCAAGGCTTGCATGGGCCTGTCTCTTTCGCTCACCTGATGATTTCAGGTTTAAAACAAGGCAAACTGGTTTAGCCCAACTACTACTCACTCACACTTCCTGTATTCCAGATTAAACACACAGTTTCAGGAATTATTGCTCAACTACCATTCGTCTTAGTGTTCAGCTTAAAATACTGAAACTGTCATATTTGCAAAGTGATAGTCACGCAACAGGTGAGCAATGGTATCAGTGGGGTGGAGGCCCGTCAAGCTAACAGAAGCTGTTCTGGCCTTAATGGACATTAGGGTATTGACACAATGAGTTAGGGATCTGTCCCTGTCATTGGAAGATCTTGGGTTTGAATCCCTAATAGTAGCACTGAGCAAGGTACCGCCCCCCCCAAACACTGCTGCCTGGGTGCCATTGTCGTCTGCCCACTTAGTAACTAGGTAAAAGGCAAAGAACAATTTCAGACTGCTCCCATGCTGTAGTGTGTTCGCATGTGACACCTGGCCTTTATTTATTTTGCACTTTAAGGGAGAGGAATGTGGTCCCTTTGCTTTTAACCTTAAAAAGTTCTACTTATGACTGCTGATGACAAATGATATAATTTGATATTTATCTTCAGAAAAGGCCACTGAAACTGTTTTGTGTCGAAGGGTCCTTCTAAACTCTGGTTTGAGGGACAGGAAAGGATATATGATGAAAGTATACTTAAGTGCAGACTGTACACATTGAACTGGCTTTTCAAATGTATTTGCCCTTCCATTGAAATAAGGGCAAACTATGTGTCACACTGAAATCAAGATATTCAGAACTTGTATCAACCAGGCTATCGCACAGTAATCAGTACTGTGAAGTTTACACTTGACACTCTGTTTGTATAATACATTAAGTAGCCTTAAAGGTGATCATACTTAGTGAAGTTGTTAAATGTAAAAACTGTTAAACTGATCACTGAAGTAAACATATAATGATTCAAATATCCCTCAATTTTCCCTGATAGAGACAATTTCTGATTGCTTACTAATTTTAGGAATATGCATTCTTCAAAAACAAATAAGGCAAAATAATATGTGTCAATGAAGAATACTTTAAATCAAGGCATATAATGTGCATCAAGAAATGTGCATCTTTGAGTAAAATGTATCTCTTCATTGCTACTAGTCTACAGGAACTCTTCTCTGTTTCTTTAGGGTATAAATATAATTACATGAAAAACCCTTTATCAATCATCAACTTAGAGTAGCTGTCAACTCAAATGAGACGTTCTAAAAAATGACTAGAGACTTGGAAAGACCATGAAGTGAAGTCTGGATAATAATAATGTGAAAAAATATGAAATGCATGAAAATGTTGAAAAAAAGATGATGTCTTGGAAGCATGCATGGAAAAATCTAAGCACAACCCATAAAATGCTTTACTAAATATCATTGGGACTCCAAACAGAATGGTGGATTTGGTAGATTCAAAGAAAAGCCACTGATAACCAGTGCCGTATATACCATTTAGGACACCGAGGTCATGTCCTCTGTATTTGTTCCCCGAAATTTCTAATAAGTCAAGGCTGAAATCCAGCAGTGATGATCAATGCCATACACAGAAACCGGTTCGTGTCCGAATCCATATGTCCTCTGTATTTTCTCCCTATTAAATTCACATTCTCCATCTAATCTCCGCCTCTATCTGTCTTTGCAGGCAGCGGCACGTGACGTCACGTTACGCTGCCGATTCAGAGAGACGGGAAAGCCGGCAGACTGATTGTATGTTTTTTCACGTAAGCTAATACATCCTAGTGTTGGTCTGGAGCAAAATGCAGACATGAAGAAGAACTTGCATCAAACTAAATTAAGTTTAAAAAAGCCAACAACCGAAGGGCAGGGAAAGCGTAAGAGAGAATGTGAGCCTGTGTGTGTCAGTGGCAGACTGTTTCATTTGTCATTAGAATATCGAGAAAAACAAAACTACATCGTCACAGGCAGTCCAATAGGACTGACTTAAACAGGCTTGTTTGAGTTTGCTGGCTAAGTAGATGGATAGGACTTCATCTGTTAGACTTTCAGCTAAGCAACATCAGCAATAATGACTTTTGCTCAACGAAAAAAGTCCCATTCACAGTCACAGCCAGCCATTCGACAAGCCCGTTTAGTCAGATATGTGCAGCCTGCTCATCTGACTGTGATATTTTACAGAGAACTAGCAATAGGCTAGGCTATGCCATGGTTTCTGATGGCCTCGTTGTGATTTAAGTAGCCGAAATTGCCCATTTCCAGGAGGATCAAAAGATACAGAATCACTTACCTTATCCATCTATGAGATAGGCTACTGCCAGTTCAAAAACGTATCATTCAATAATCAATAGGCCTTTTTTTTTACAAATATTGTGATAACATTTAATAGCCTAATCATAAAAATAACCATAACCATATGCTAATGAATAATGTGAAAAGTGTACCCCTCAATAGCTTACTTATTTTTGCATGTTGTCATTTAAGGGATAACAGCAGTAGACTATTGCAGTTAGGCTACCATTCATTTTTACATTCATTTAGCTTAAATTCTTTTTTTTTCAATTAGTTCTGAGAAGTTTTGTTAGTATATGCTAGTCAATTACTGTGAAGTTCTCTTATGCATGGCCCTCACATATAGGCAAAATTATTGTGAATTTAAAAATTAAATAATGCATCTGTTATTAAGACTTGCTGTCTTAATGTTCAACAGATGAGACAGAAGAGAGAGATAATCTGGTAGAGAGAGAGAGTCAAGACAAGAGGAGAGGGAAATAACAGGTGCAACACAAGTCATGTGATCCGAATCCAAGTGCATGTTCCACCATCTGTGATCCAGCTATTTACAAAGGCAAAAGTAACTACTCGGATGAGGGAAAAAAGCATTCTTCAATGTAGATGGGCTAGGGACCATCAGTATAAATATTCTCAAAGTTAGTTTGGGACAAGGTTTCTGAGATACAGGGAGACTGGGAAAAAAAATACCCTTGGCTTCAGTACTCCCTATCTGAGAATGCTGCATATTGTTGTGTGTGCATATTGTTCAATAAACAGAAGGGGACAAACATAACATTCCAAATAGAAGGATTCAGGGACTGGAAGAATGCTAGTGGTGAAAAACGGCGAATAATCTCGAACCACAAAAAGACACCAGGACATATGATATCTTCGACTCTAGCAGAAAATTTCCTCTCTGTTACAAAAGGACAAATGGAAACATACAGTCAGTGATCAGCAAGATATATTCTGACAAAGTTGAGAAAAATTTTAAGACTTTGTTGTCAGTACTCGATGTTGTTTTCAATCTTGGGATAAGAAATGCTGTATTCCGTGGCAACTGGAAAGGTGACATGGAAGATTTCATTCACTTCATTAAATGGAAATCTCATTTTGTGATGTAATGAGCCAAAACCTGGAGACTGCACCTGGCAATGCAAAGTACTTGTCACCAATTATTCAGAATGAGATGATTTACTGCTTTGGTGATGAAATCAGAGATTGTATTTTTCGAATAATTCAGAAATCAAAGTACTCCTCTGTACTGGCTGATGAGACAGCTGATATTAGTGGCACAGAGATGTTGTCAATCTGCATTCGTTAGGTATCTGAATCTGATAATTTTGAGATACACGAGGATTTTCTTGGATTCTGTCCTTAAGCAGGATTCTGAATCATCACAAAAGCCATCATTGAACAGTTATCCAAATGGGGACTTCATGTCTCTTTACTGCATGGCCAAGGGTATGATGACGCCAGCAACATGAGTGGAAGGCTGAGTGGAGTTCAGAAGAGAATCCAAGAGCTTCAACCACGAGCCCTTTATACTCATAGCCATAGTCATGCCTTGAATCTCATTGTGGTCCATGGATGTATAGATGATACAATAATGAGGAACACTATGACCTTAATTTAGAAGGTGGCTGTGTTTTTCTCAGCAGGCACCAGGAAACACAAGCTGCAAGACATTTTGCAAGAACAGGGAAGTGATGATGGACCCAGAGAAATGTCAGTGATGTCTGATACTAGATGGGGGTCCAGGATAAAAACAGTGAGTGGCTTTCTATCCAAGCTTGAGCCACTATATGTGGCCACTGACTCTTAAACTGCAGGCACCAAATGTAGACCTTTCAAGTGCCTACAAAGAAGGAAGACAAGTGGCAGAAATCGTTGAGAGACTTCGCAATGATGAGGAAAGATTCTGCTAAATATATCAACAAGCAGTGCAGCTGGCAAACACCATTGGTGTTACACCTGTGAAGAAAAGAATAGTGGTGAAACAGCAACACAGGTGCAATGTACCTGCCCAATCAATTGCAGAGCATTACAGGATGAATTTATTCATTCCCTTCAGTGAACATGTTACAAACAATTTGAGAACCCAGCTTGCAGATTTCACTGAACCAGCCCTGCTTGCAGGCCTACTTAGTGCCCGAGGCTTTGCCACAGCTCAGTAAGGAAAGAGAGAACCTTCTGTTGGCATGGGATAAAGAGGGCTTGCCTTATCCTGACACTGCAGAGCAGGAAATACACAGATGGAAGTATCAATTCCATAATCATACTGGGCCTCTCCCTGCTACTGCAACAGAAACATTGCAGAATGGAATTTTGGAGTTTTACCCAAATGTTAAGTGCATACTTTTAGTTTTCTTGACATTGCCAGTCACCACTTGCTCATGTGAAAAGTCTTTTTCTGCATTACTTCGCCTGGCTTTGCTCTACCACAGGTGATGAGAGGCTATCTAGTCTAGCTCTCATGCACGTCCACCAAAACATTGAAATGGTCTCCCATTGAGGGCTCCAGAGCTAGGATGCTTCTGGCCACAGGAGAATTGTTACTTGTTTTGGCAAGAGGTGAGACATAATGTGATTTAACAGTATGAACTATGTACTACAGTTGGTAACACTCACTCAGTCACTCACTCTCTTTCTGAAACACAAAAACACACACAGACACATTGATATATGCCAAGCCAACAATTCAAGGGTTCAAATGAAAAGAATACAGCAGTTGTTGACTTTTTATTGTCATGTGTCATGTAAGTGGCTGCCATATTTTAGGTAGCTGAGAAACACAGTCAGTTATGGTGCTATTTTTAGAAGTTTAGAATTGTGAAAATAAGTGTGTCTTCCTGATCTATGGTATTTTTTTGTATTTATTTGTGTGTGTGTTTGTGTGTATTGGGGGTGATTTGAAAAAATGACCTCAGTATTTGAAAAATCTTTTCTATGGCCCTGCTGATAACCATTGTCAAATATGGGGGTGGACAATTGATTCTTTAGGGCTGTCTTGGCGCTCTTTTAAATATCAGTGCTATAATAAACATTATTTCAGGAGAGTTTAGCCTCAATTCGGTCTATCTCTGTCAGAGATTAGTTGGCTCTTTCCAAGACTAAAAAATATCAAGCAACACGAGAGTTCTTAAGGGATGAAGATCCCTGAGCAAGTGTAACGCAGTCTTGTCAAGAATTACAGTGCTATTATTGTTACCAGTGCAGGCCTCAAAAAACATTTGAAATGGGGTTCTCCAACATTCTTCACACTTATCTTTAAAAAGATAAATGTTTTACTAAAGAAAAACCAAACTAGTCCAAAACACAGTGTAAAAATTTAAATATACAGCTTACCCATTTGTTTAAGCCTAAAATATCACACATTTATTTTCTGGTACCAAGAGTTCTAGAGGTCTGTTTGTTTTCATTCCTCAAGAGCAAATGCATGAATTTCCCTAGAGTTTATTGCCGAGTTTTAAGCAATATCCTGCCAAACCTGTTACTTGGTTGTTGGCAAGCACTAAGATCTGGCAGGTACAAAGTGCTTTCATGAAAATGCCAGTGTTGTTTTTGATGTGTTTGTGTACTTCTTGTCACAGTTAGTTGAAAATGCCACTCAACAACAGGCTTCATCACTAGCGTGCCATATATTCTCTTCTGCAAAGGCCTCCACAAACACACTTGACATTAAATGATTTCATAATTCAAGTAATTTCACCATTACAAGTACATGTGCCTTGATTTTTCATATAAAGGCAATATATAGTCGTTGTTAGAGAATTTAAGGCAACCTGATATTTGGTAAAGTAGTGATGGGAACATTTCCTGGCATTTAATGTAGTCTTATTATTTAAGATATTTTTGAGCAAGAAAGGTGGCGGATATAAAAAAATGCTGAAGTGGATATCAGAAGAAAAAATCTGTCCCAAAATTGCCTTGTGTCATATTGTTCGTTTTCCTGGATGCAAATGGTTTGCTTTGCTCTTTATTTGAATAGTCTGGTACTTCTCGTTCACAAATGTTTCCTCCCTAGTGAATTCTCTACATTTTAGGGGGAAATATGGGGGGTGGAGGTAGCTCAGTGGGTAGGACACTTGCCCCTGGACCATGAGGTCCAGGGAGAGCAACTTATAGTTAGGGAATGGAAGTCGCTTTGGATAAAAGGTGTCTGCTAAATGCAGTAAATGTAAATATACGTTCATGTTTAATTAATCAAAACCACTATCATCTCTGAAAGCAATGCCTTCAAATAAATATTATTGGAACCAAATTATTGGCTCTCGAGTGACATGAGTTTCTTTTGGAAAGCCACTTTTGACTGACACACCAGAACTGGCAGTTAATGCTCACCTCAGAGTGTATTAAGTCGTTCAATAGGATTCAATTAATGATACAGTGGTGCTTTCTGTCACTCAGTGCAAGCACATGCTCACTTTCTGCCTCCTAGCATGTTTAGTTTGTATAACTGTGAGAGTTCTTGCTAGCAGGTGGAGTTGGATATGACTAAACTGTGGAGATGATTTTGAAAAAAGCAAAATGATTCACTCAGCATTTTATAACCATTAACAATTCCAAATCTTCACATCTTCTCAATATCCTTTTGCTGGTTGAATGTCTAATGCTCAAATAAATCAAGAAAATCCTTGAGAACCAATTCTTGAGGTTAGGAGCAAATGAAATGTCTGAACAGTGAGGTTTACGAAGCAACTATGTTCTACTCTGCCCCGAGGGTTAAACATAATTGTATTTTCCTAAATGTACAGACAGAGAAAGCAAGGTGTAAGGGTAGAGGATGCAGAAGATAGGACTAGGTGGAGACAGATGATTCGCTGTGGCAACCCCTGAAGGGAAAAGCCGAAAGAGGAAGAAGAAGACAGACAGAGAAAGCAACAAATGAGGCAAAACATGATATATTTGGCAATTTCTTTATTTCTTCAAAAAGAAAACTGAAGGATTTTTACAGTTTTCTAAATATCATGTGAACAAGCCAGATGACTGCTAGAAAAATGTCTTGAGAACAGATTAAGTAAAGTAGACCTTTTTTGGTTTATATGTGAAGTGTAATGTTTGGAGAGAGGAAAACACTCCATTCCAGCATAAGAACCTTGAGAAACATGGTGGTGGTTGTATGATGCTTTGGACCAGTTTTGTTGAATCTGTACCAGATTCAACAAAAGACATCTGTACATGAGAAAGTGAGTTGTGCAGCACGACACTGACCCTAAGCACACAAGTAATTCTATAATATACAGTAATAGGAAAAGGGAAATGTAGAAGAACCTGAAGTGAGCAGTTAATGTAAGGAAACCAACAGAGCTGGAGCTGTTCTGCCAAAATACCAGTCAGTGTGCAGGACTAATCAACCACTGCAAATGTTCACTTGCAGTTATTTCTGAACAAAGTGACCCCACCAGACACTAAAAGCAAAGGTTCTGATACATATTTTCCGCTCATAAATGTATGATGTTCAGTATAGCATTTCTGTTTCATTTGTTATATTAGGTATTCTTTATACTGATTAAACACATGAATACACCACATGTCCAGGTGCTTTGGCTCTGCTTGCCCTGGGCAATGCTGCAAATATATTTTAAGAGATAATGAAGCATTTGGACTTATTGTTTTGCTTCTGGCAGCAGTGGTGACCTAAAATCCTGGAAATTCATTTCAGATACCAAATAGATTTTAAGTATGAGGGTGTATCTGCATACTTACATCTTTTGCCTTAAATGAAAGTATAAGTTGTGTAGTTCCAAGTAAATGAATCTGGAAATGCCGAGATTGGAACTGGTTTGTCAGCAGAGGCTGGACATCAGCAAGCAGTATTTACATTCATTTTCTGTTACCGCTTAATCCTCACTAGGGTCGCGGGTATGCTCAACCTTTCTCAGGGTCATGGGGCATGAGGCAGGGACTCACCCAGGGCAGGTCTGCAGGGTGCACACACCATTCACCCACACACTCATACCTACAGTCAACTTAGGATCCCCAATAAACGGCTCTAGACGACACAACATCTTTGTCTCTCTCTCTTTTTGCAGATATTGTGACTATAGGGGTAATGCTGGCTAGGGATCTAGACAGTAGGTCTTTTCCAAGGGGATCTATGGCCTTTCCCTGATCATTTCCATGATCATCTCTTGTTGTTTACCCACAGGGGATTGCAACGTATTTGAAACATTCTGGAAATAAAAGCTACAGCATCCACCATCAAATAAATGAATTTGTTTCTTTGAGGTAAAGAAGGGCAAGGCTGATGGTAAAGAAGGGCAAGGCTCTTTGAACCTGATCGAAGGTTTTTGGAGAAACCATTTTGCAGAGATCCTGTGTGATGACCTATGTCACCCAACATTATGCAGACCCATAATTCAGTCCAGGCTCGTCCTTTGGAATTTGTGGACCCTTAAGTCCAGAGGCAATCATGCTTGTGGGTTCTTCCACCCACTGAGAGCACCAACTATGTTGAGATGGTCTGTTTTTGATGAAGATCTGTAGACTGGCGCCATACAACTGTCTGTTACCTAGTTTCCTCTAAACTGTTTAGCAGATGCTTGAGGATGGTATGGCCGTTTAAGCTAGTTTATCAAGCTGACAGGCTTAGGTTCCTCAGGAGAACTGGCCATTAGTACCAGATGCAATTTCTGTAGTTCGTTGAACTTCTAGAAGAGCCTGATTTAAAGTTGATCTCATTGGAAGAGACTCTTTTGTCCAATTCATTTTTTATTATACATTTACTTTTATAATAAGTTTTTAGGATTTTTTTTTACTTTGACCTTACATGCTCAGCCACATTATGTCATATCCTTATTGTGTTCTTTTCTTTGATGAGTGGTCTTGAGCATCATAATTTGCCAAGTGTGTCGTCTCAGCATGATGTGTTTGTTTTTGCAGACAAGCTCCAGGCTATGGAACAGTCTTCTTACTAGACCATTATGACACGGAGTGGGCACATTGTATAGACTCTGCTTGCAGACTGGAGGCCTCTCAGGGAATTTTTTTTTCAAATTTACAATCCACAAATAAATTGGTGCATTGATTTTATTGTGTAGATACCATCCATTTTTAGAATAATCATGAATAGCACCAAGATGGCGAAACCAAACCATGCTGAATTGCACCAAACTGTGGCAAAACTAGATGCATGTAATTGTTTCCTTCAAACCTGTATCTGAATTGTTACGTTCACATGTTTGCTGTTAGATTCTCCTGAAAATGCCTTGTGGCACAGATACCGTACGTCAGGGGTCACCAACCTTTCTGAAACGGAGAGTTTCATATGCTAGTACAGAGTTTACCTAAACTTCATATTTAATAAACATGTTTTAAATGCTATAAATGCAAATGCGATTAAAGAAGAATAGCAACAGGATAAAATTACATGTTGGACGTTTCTCACTGGTGAATTGTGTTATATATTGGGCCGGTCTGTGGGCTGCTCATGTGGTCCTTGGGGGCACCATGGTGTCCTCGAGCACCACGTTGGTGACCCCTGCCGTACACCAACACTATGCTGACATTGGGTGCAGTTGGTATTAAGAAGTTGCATTATCTGAAAGTTCATACCACCCTGAATCTCCATTCGATTAAATAAGGTAAGACAAGATATGACAAACCTTTTTTAGTCCCGCAAGTGGGAAATTTCCATTGTTTCAGCAGAAAGTGGACAGTACAGAGATAAGAGCAACAAAAAAACCCAAACAGAATAAAGTTATACAGAACAGTGTAGTTTAAAAGAGCACACACTAAAAATAATACAAAAATATAAATATAGATATAGATGTGTGTGGTATCTATATACAGTGTTGGGAGTAACGCGTTACAAAAGTAACAAATTACTCTAATGCATTGCTTTTTGCTGTAACATGGTAATGTAAGGGATTACATTAAAAAAAATTGGTAATATTTTACTTGCTACAAATGTCCGTAACGCACATTACTATACATTTGAACACGGAATGAAGTGAATTGGATGGGAATGACACAGTTATGCCGTAAACTGCAGTTTATTATTACCGAACGGGTCACTGTCGGCTGTAACCACGCTGCAGTAAAACAGATATAACAGAAAAGTAACAGTCCAGCTTCTCTCATTCTCGCTCACTCCCTCTCAGCCACACACACACACTTCTCTCAGACTCGCTCTCCCCCTTCTCAGACACACGCATGCAAGCTCTCATTCCGCCACATGCAGACCCCGCCCCCAAAATGCGTATCCCCTCTCTAAAACGTTTAAAAAACCGAACACTAAACAACATCACGTCGGGGTCCAGCCAAGGATGTACTGGCCATCGGGACTACTGGGAGATTCCCGGTGGGCCGCGGTCTTTGTGGGCCAGTAATGTTAGGCATTTAGTTTTTTAATTATTTGTAATCGTGACTCTGTTTGGAAGTTTATTGTTGTATTGTCGTATAGTTGGTGAAATGACAAGAAATATCTTACCTTGGTCAGTGAGCGGTTTTCTCACGCAGGTTATTCTGTGAACGCTCTGGAAATACAGAGCTGGAACCCACCAGGTTACAACATTCACAAAACATACACAGTGGCTAGAGTACTCACGAGTAGGATGAGAAGACACGATGTGGCGTCTGGAACTCAATGCCTGAGCAAAGAGGAAGCTCCCACTTCCTGTTTATATAGCGTGACACGTAATTCCCCTTGATCTTGACGTGTCACGTGGCTGTGTATGTGTATGTATAGTTGAAATACCATGTTTGTGTCTTTCTAATTGGCCGCAAAAAGCTGATGCGAACTGCGAGACTGACTGCTAAACTTACAATCAGCACACGTGACGTATTCGCTGAGCATTGGCCAATCAAAATCAAGTTCAAGTTTTTGAGCGGCTGCTGAGCAAGCAACTGCAGCGATTAGCCAAGTGGGCCGATGTAATGTACAGTGTGCAACGATAATGAACATGATAAAACACAAAATATCAAAACGTAAAGGAGGAGCCGAGAAGTTGCTAGAGAATAAAAGACAAGCACTTGAGCTAGAGGCCACCAAATGTGTTAAAATAAATCTGTTATTTGCTGTGAAGATGTCAGCAGGGCAGCCCATACTGCTGAGGTGAGACGGACATTTAATAAACGTATTGTTAATCAGAATCTACTCGCAAAGGTTTTCTCCTAGGACTTGCATACAAGTTCCTGCTCACCCTGTCCATCTCTCAAGTTGCCTGTGAATGTACATTTTCTTTGCTGAAGTTCATTACAACCAGACTTAGATCCGAGCTGTCACAGGAGCATTTGGAATCCTTCATGTTGATGGCAACAGAGAGGGACGTCCTCTTCACTCTGGACACTGATGTGATCATTGACAAAGTTGCAGTGAAAAGTGAGCTGTTTACTAAGCTTCTTCTGTAGGCCCTTGTAGTGATGTTGAAATATAGTTGCCTCAAGCACCTCTTGAAATATAGTTGCAGCTGAAATTTTGTAACCTAAGCATCAATATGTTTCATTAGAATAACAAACATACATCAATTAAGGATTATTTACAATAAAACCTGATAAAACAATTAGCATTTTCTTATTTACTATTTTCAATTCATTTTAATAGTAAATAAATTGTATTTATATTCTAATCAGCCATTTTACATCACATTTTGAACATCACTCTCTTCTTCCCTATATAAATACACAGAATTCTCTTACAAGAGACAATTTACATGTAAAACGAATATTGCAAGGTACCCAAAAACCAAATATACATTACTGTACTTTACACATAAAAGTTACATTTTCAAAACAAAACGAAACACAAAGACCCAAAAGCAAACAAACATTATACATAGTTACACCTCTTGTAATAAATTACCAAAGTTATTGTTGTTAATGTAGTAATTAAACGGCTTCCATATTTGTTCATATACATCCATTTTATTTTTAATAAAATATGTTACTCTTTCCATGGCCATACACTTGGCATTAATCCAAGTTCCAATAGATGGCGGATCAGGCCTTTTCCAGCTACGAGCTATCATTCCTTTAGCTTGTAATATAGCATAATTTATGAATTTGCGAAGATTTAGTTTAAGGCTCTTTGGTTATAAATGTAGCAAAATCATTTTTGCATCTAAGGGAATATTCAAGGGTACAATTATCTTTGTAATATTAATCACTTCCACCCAAAAGTCTCTAATAATATTGCATTCCC
>JBBMFX010533616.1:0-16507 GCA_037832545.1 Rhabdalestes septentrionalis
GACTCTGTAAAGCTGCTTTGTGGCAACCTGGTTGTAAAAAGCGCTATATAAATAAAATTGAATTGAATTGAATTGACTTTAGACTCCATGCCAGAAGGACACTTGGTCCCCACAGTTAGGAATTGAATCCAAAGCCTTTTGGCAGTAAGGCAACAGTGCCACACACCACAGCACCATGCCTTCCTGCAGTTGTCATGAGTAATAAATATAAGTGTATTTCAGCATGGAAATTTAGATATGTGTGAATTTTAATAAAACTAATATCACAAGCTGCAAGTGAGCATTGTTTTCAACTTTTTTGGGTACATGGTTTTGAAATACTGTTAGGGTTCTGACCAAAATATGTCCCGTTCTCTTTTGTAAATTTCCATGACAAAAATGCAGGTTTTACCACAGCTTAATAAAGTATGAATTATGTACAGACACTTTCTGTGTAGTATTTATTCCACATTGAAATGAATATTTACAGCAGTTGACGTGGCTGAACAATTTTAACCCTGGTAAAAAAGCATCAATCTATCTGTGCCAGTGTGTTGCTTTAGTGCGTGACTGTGAGTGTGTGCGACAATATATGTGTACATTGAAGACTGAGTGTGTTGGATGACTCATCATAAGCCTCTTGGAATCTCATCAGGTCTGATTCGTTACGACCGTCTTTTTCTGTTTTCCAGCTACGTGTTTCTTCATTTTGATGTATGATGTGCTCAATTACCAATTCTTCTCTGTCATCTGTTCCTGTCAGTGGATGTGAGTGTGAAAGAGGTGCATTTAAAACTCCCCTGAGGAGTGTGACCTTCAAGACATTTGAAATGGAGACAGTTAGAGTTAGGTTCTGCATTTATGTTACTGGATGGCAGGTCTTCAGGACTGAACATGAATAAGTTAACTCTTCTGTTAATTGGCAGTTTTAGTTTGGTGTGTTTGTGCTAGACCAGGCCATCTTGTACCAGAACTGAAGAGACACATATCACCTTGTGTGAGTTTGCACTGCTTACCAAAGAAATAGAAAATAGAAAATAAAATAATAATAAATAAAAATAAAATAAGATAATGGGAAATAAACTAAAAGTAAAAAAAGTAAAATGATATATAAAAGATAACTGAAAGTGCAAGAGAAAGTCAGAAATAATGACCTGAAAGGTTTACTTAGCATAAACACATTTTCTAATTATTTGATTTTGACAAAGTTTCATCATTACTCTTCTTTGGTATTATGAAGAACTTCCTAATTTTCATTGCGTTAAAGGGCGTGAGTTTGAATCCCAGGACTCCTAGTGTCATCACTATGGTTCCCTTGACCAAGGTACTGTGTCCACACACTGCTCCCTGGGTGCCCCTTTTTGGTGGCAGCCCACTGCTTCACTTGTTGAATTGGTTAACTACAGAGAAAGAATTTCACGTTTCACAATTTGTGGTGTGTTCACATGTGACTCCAAGGGGCCACTTTATGTTATATCAAAAACTTTTTACCCTGGGATGTAGAAATTCACATGAACAAAAATAAGAAATGTGTGCCTGAATATCTACCATATGTTTATGGTTTCATTAATTTAGTTTATTGACTATTCAACATTTAAAAAGTAAAACATTTTAGAGCAAGGGAATAGCCATTACTTTTCTGACCTGATGTTGATTTTAAAGTAAGGAGGACATCACATATTCAGAGGAGGGATGGCTCCCTTTCGTTGTGGGCTTACTTGTTTAATTTGAATGCAGTATTATCAGAATTAAATAGAATGATGCATTTATTATATTCATATTACAATATTATTTAGTAATCAGCGCTGGGCAAGTTAACGCATTATTATCATGTTAACACATTATATACTTAACACTGACAATTATATTGTTGTGCATTAATGCAGGGTTTTTAAACTCATTTTATTTTTAAATCTCTGCCTGACCATTACACCAACGGGGACTAATAACACTGCATATAGATACATAGACATTAAAATGCAGATGCTCCCCCTTTGGAACTGCAATAATGTTTCCACCTCACATGCTCTGGACTGTGAGGATAACTTGTTTTTCAACAAACAAGATAAAATGCAAATTTCCTGTGTTGGATGTCATGATACCCCGTGATTCCCACATGAAGGCAATTGCAATCGCAGACTTCCATTTCAAATAACTTAATATAATAATCAATACAAACTAGCATGAGGACTAAAACGGGACTAAAGCTGAAACTGTAAACAAAAGGAGAGAGGTGAAACACAAACCCATAATGATGGTAGACAAAGAAGTTCCAACCCAAAACAAACTAAATACAAAACCTCAAAACTCAAAGAACTAATAGAAACTCAAAGCTCATTCCACTGAGCACACTGGCCAGCTGAAACACATAATCTAAACAAAACTAAGGGTGGCGTGTTCAGTATCATAATAAAAGTCCCAACAAAACATAAATTTAAAAACCAAGGAAGGACGGTCTTTAGTGGCCGCTGACAGTACGTGACAGTATGAAATACCTTTGGTTTTATATTTGATTTGATTACATGTTTTTTACACGAAATATTTGGACTGTGTAGTGGTGTTAAAGTGAACACTGCTGTTAGAAAGTGTTTGCAAAACAATATTGTTGCAGTTTTGTACATATAGCAGTACTTTTAAAATAAAATACCCTACTTTTTAATTTTGTGTATGACCATGTTATTAATCATGATTTTAAAATAAATAATTTGCCTAGCATTCATAGTAATACATAATGTAAATAATTGTATGGTTGTAATGCATGCTTATATTATGCAGCAGGGTTACAAATCCTTCCTGGAAATATTTTGCAGAGTGTGCATTATCCTGCTGAAAAAGCCACTGCCTGTAGGAAGGAGTGGGCTTGGTCAGTGTTTACAGTGTTTAGATGGGTGGTACGTGTCCAAGTCACATCCATGTGAATGAAAGGACCCACGGTTTCCTAGCACTCCTGGGCATCCACATGATGTAAATGTGATTCATCAGACCAGGCCACCTTCTTCCAGTGCTCCTGGGCAGGGGCATCATACTTGGGTGAAAAGTGGGACTAAATTACGAGGGCCCCTAGTGGGGGGAGGGCCCCTGAGGTTGTAGGTACTTTATGGGGGCCCATGTTAGGAGCTTCTGGGGGCCCATGGCCACTGCTTGTTCATAGGGCCCAGAATTAGGTGCCCCTGCTCCTGGGTTCAGTTTTAATGTTCACATCCCCATTGTAGACACTTTAAATGTTGGACAACGGTCAGCATGGGTAGTTTGACTGGTCTATGGCTACACAGCCACACATTAAGGAAACTGTGATGCTCTGTATGTCCTGATACATGTCATAGCTAGAATGAACTCTTTAGTCATTTGTGACGTAGTTGCTCTCCTGCAGAGTCAGACTAGACAGGCTAGCCTTCCCTCCCCACACTTATCAGTAATCATGACCCTGTTGTGGGTTCTCATTTCTTGGACAAATTTTGTTAGACCTGTACCCTGGAAGACCTGCAAGTTTGGAGATGTACTGATGCAGTCATCTAGGCATCAAAAATGTCAAAGAGGCTCAGATCCTTTCGATTGCCTGGTTTCCAGCTTTCAACACATCAACCTCAAGAACTGAGCTTGCTTTTTTTGCCACTGTTACAACATCAGCGTTATTGACTATACTAGTGGTTTAAATGTTGTGATAAAACTGACGATGATAGTTCTTCACTTGAGAATAAAAGAGATGTAACCTTAGATTAGTACTTCTCATTTTGTTTGGCAAAAAAACGTCACTGCATTTATTCTGAATAGCCCATTCATGGTCTATCCATAGCCTACTTTTAGATTGTATATTAACCGCTTTGAATGTGAAATGTGTAATCAGGTTATTTTTTCTTTAGGGAATAATTGGATTACTGTTGTGAGATTAAATAGTCTCTATCTTTGCTTCTTAATGCTGAATGTAGATGAAATTCTGCTTCTTAAGCTTCATACAGCACATATATCTGCCTGTGCAGCCTCTCAAATACTTAATATTGTAGTTTTGCTAGTTTCTAGATCTGTGAAAGACATATTGGTTCAAGATCTGAATATTGAACAGGGATACATGATGCTTCTGGTGCATAAAAGTGCACAAAGAAAAGCTTTACTTCAGCATGGAGCAAATACTGATTAACAAAAAAACTACAGGCTAAATTAAAAACATATAACAGATGCTGATTTGTTTAAATTTTCACTGTTAAATAACCAAAGAAACAAAACAAAAGTCTGCAACATGATTAGCTAGGTCCACGAGCGCGCAGCAAGACTTTAGATTGACTGATCAGAAGAAAGACACACTGATTAACAGATCTAAAGAGCAGGTGTTCAATTTCAGATTTCAGTGATCCAAATAGAGGCAGCCAGGACTATGTTTGTGACACCTGAGACTGCAAAAAGTATTTTTATGTCATTTGTGCATAGAGAATACTCTTTGATTTAAGCTTATTTATCGATTGTGTGGTGTTTGAGTCTGTGGGACACACGTTCAGTGCTTATAAAAATTTATATTTATTTCAAGATCAGATTGCATGGCATTGGCTCATTTTTCTGTTAGGAGCATATTAAATAACATATTTTGAGTGGGATCACACTGTACACCCACCAAATTTATATTACATATGCAGTGTTGGGAGTAACAAAAGTTATTAACTACTGTAATGCATTTCTTTTTGTGGTAATGCGCTAATGTAAGTTATTACAGAACAGAAACTGGTAACATTTTACTCGGTACAAATGTCAGTAACGCGCGTTACAATGCATTTTTAAACCGGAAAGAAGTTTGTTTTCTCCTTCAAATAAATTTACCAAAATCACCGCAAGATCAGCAGAGGATAAACGTCCGTGCAAAATGTTTCACTTCTTGTAGTCAGACAGAGAGAAGAGTAGGGGGACATCCTCTTTTTCCGGGACATGTCCTGTTTCTGAGACCTGCGTCCCACATCCGGCTGGAATTTTAGAATCCTTCAGGATTTTGAGCTGCCTGAACAAGTGTAAGATGCTGTTGCATTTGTGTCTGACTTTCTTACTTGACCAGCTATAATGTGTGTGTGTGTGTATGTGTGTGTAAGAGAGAGAGAGAGGGAGAGAGAAAGTATTATCATTATTCAGGGTTGCGGCCAATAATAAAAATGAAGCCCTGTTGTGTGTTTGGAACGAAAATGGACAGAGAGCCACAGTGTACAGGCATCACACGCATGCAAATACACACAGAAAACTATGCCCATCATATGTTGTATATCCTGGAATGAATGTGTTCAATGAGGCTAATGTGTTGAGTAGATTGACATGAATACTGTATCTTTTCAAACTGAATGCTCAGGTGAGTTTGCTGCTTATTTACACACCATGCACTACAGTAATAATCAAATCCTGTCCATGTCTCATGTGTCTGATTCTCTGTCTGGTGAAAAGGAAATGGAACGGTATTCCAGAATTTGGGTTTTGATTTCTCTATAGAGTTCCGGCAATACAGCACTGTGGCCTATCCAAACGTGAGGTAATGCAATAAGTGGTCAGCGTGGAAACGTGAGAACTACCAACTTATTAGCAGCAACCCAGCTAGAGAAGATTTCTAACCGTCTCTTCCTAAGAACTAGGGCAGCCGCTCTCGTAATGAAGAGGCTGTGCGTATTTAGTTAATATGATTAGAAACGTCAGATCTGTGCGGATAAAGTGATTTCATCTCCAGTTAAATTAAAAATCAGATAGAATTGCTTTCTGGCTGTTGCATTAGGTGTGAGTCGAAATTGGTGTGTGAGCATCAGCAGTGAGAGATTAAGACTGACAAAAATATTTTTATGGGGTGCTGGAGAGAGGTGAGTCAAGTTTGTTTAGTCGTCCACAGTGTGAGTCAGTCTGTCCGCCTTATGAAATTGATCCTGCGAGGGCTGAGCAGGTGTCCGAGGGGGCCTTGAACCACACACACACATGCACAAACACACACACCTGGGTCCACAACTACGTCACAGTGGACCACACTAGTGGAAGGGATCTCATCTGAAAGGTGACATTTCAATTTGTTTGAAGTCCTTGATGATGTTGGGTGTCTGTGTATGTGTGTGTGTCTGTGTGTGTGTGTGTGTGTGTGTGTGTGTGTATGTGTGTCCATGTTTGTTATTATGAACTTTTTGCTTCCAATTCATGTGATGATGATGAGGATGGTGATGATGATGATGAACAAGTCATTTCTTTTCAGTTGCTTAACACACATAACAAGGTCTTACATTAATGTCACGGCTTGACCTCCAGCCAACACATAATCAAAGCACTTAACCTGTTCTCTACAAGCAAAATCTTACAGCTCAGCGAATCAGACATATTAAGAGAGAGAGAGAGAGAGAGAGAGAGAGAGAGAGAGAGAGAGAGAGAGATTGTGAGAGAGAGAGAAACAGAAAGACCATCAACCTCTCCAGCCCCTGCTGAGCATAATTGCACTCCCATGGTTATTCTAGGTTGGACTGATTGTATTGTGTTGGTGATGCAGTGATTGACAGTTGTTTCAGAAGAGATTGCAATTGTGCAATTGTACAGAGTTGTGATCAGGAAGTGAACAAATCAGATCACTGTGAAACACATTTGACAATATATGTCTTCAGTTAATGAAAATGATACCCCAAAGAGGCATAATTTTCATTAAGTTTTGGTATTTTGTGTTTTGTATAACACTTACAATTATGTAGTCACAAAGCAACTTTATAGAAATTCACATCCGAGAAACAAGCATTGGGAAAGACAAAGCAACACTGAGAGCGGCCAAGGTTAAAGAGGGACCTCGGACACCCCTGATCAACAGCAGATGGCAAAAAAATAACATGACAAAAGCAATAAGCGTTTTTAGACTAATGAAGCTGCTCCAGTCTTGAATGTGTGTTGTGATTGGCTGACACGATTACCTTGTGGAATGCCCGTAGGTACGTCCATTCTAGCAAAAGCAAGTGCCTACTGTCATTTAAACAGGACAGAAATAATCTTACCATCTTGTTTTTTGATGTTTTTAAATCTTTTATTTTCCTGTATGATGATATAAGTCAAGTAGTAGCTGAACACTTACACAGCTGGAAACAAATACATTTAATGTCAGTCAGGTACAATGGCAGAACCCATGGCTTATTTTTCAACCCAATCTCACGAATGTTTGTGCAGCCATCACGAAACACAGTTTAATCAAAGCACGTGATCAACTCATTATTTCTCTCCTACTGTCCGGGTACAAAAGCATTATCCCAACACGAAAATAAAAGCATGGTCCTAGCATGAAAAAAAGCCCTAAATCTTGATGGGAGCCCGTATATTGATTAAATTGTATTTTGTGATGGCTGCACGAAAACTCATGAGACTGGGCTCTTTATTTCTCTCAAGCCTGTTACTTGTATTTTCATTTATCATTATCATTGATGATATTTTACATGCTGGTCAAACAGTGTCATGCTGGATCCCTCAGAAAGCCAGAACAGAAGATAAAAGTTTGCCGGTCATTTTCAAATCAACTATCTAAATTATCTGTAATCATAAGCCACATTTAATAACTTTGTAATACTTCCATGAAATGTAACACACTTGATCATAGTTAAAAATGCTCACAAATATTGAAAAAAGCATAACTATTTAAGTTTATCTTTAGTACCCACAATGGAGATTCTTCCCTAGTTCAACTACACTGAACACTGGTCTGTTTTTTACTGCTCTCAACACATCTGACCCAAATAATCAGTTCATGAACACGCAAACCTTAAAAAATGTAGAGCAGTGTGTCTGCAGGACCAGGGCTGAAAAACACTATATTGCACTATATTGATAAACAGAACTTGAATGTAGCTGCTGCCAAAACCATAGCATACATTTGTTTTAAAAGCAGACCCCCATGTGACTTGCTGGATTTTTCATATCTAAGTATTTTTACATATATAAATTACATATAAATTGACAATTTGTCAACCAGCTTAATCATGTACAGCTGCATGAAAGAATAAGAGATCAGCTTTGGAATAAATAACGCCCACAATACATTTTATTCATAGCAAACAAAACCGAGTTGGCAATGCCTACAGTCTGCTTGGAGACTTGTGTCAAACTTGTGGCAAATTGGAGAGCTGAAATATTTGAGTCTCAGAATGATGGGCTGGCAACAGGGCAAAAATATCATGGAAGTTGTGGATGTTTTGACAATACATGTCACAATATGCATTTTTGCTGAAATCTGATTAATTGCAACACAAAAAAGGGCAAGTTATGCCACAGTAAAAAACACTGTCAAAAACTACAAATACTATTTATTCAGTGTTTCACACTCTTCTGAATTAAAGACGACAAATGATTCTGTTCATAATCAGACATGGATTTGGCCAGTGTTCTCTAGGTACCGACATTATCGCAATATGCTCGCATCTTGTAATGTAAAATCTCACATTTAAGATCAATATGATGATGTGCACAGAACCCTGCACAGAACTAGAGAAGCCATATACAGCTCTGGAAAAAAAGAAGAGACCACAGCAATTAATTTTTAAATCAGTGTCTCTCTGAATATGACAACCATTAATGGGGATGAGAAATCTCAACACTCTTCTCTTGCAATGAGACCTGTTGGATTGCAAAACACTACTAGAAATACTTCGGATGTAAGTATGGGCATTTTGTTTAAGAGTAAACAAGAGATTAGTTCTCTTTGAATTATTCAGGTTCTGTAAACCATGCATAATTCCTCTTATTTTGATGTATTGTCATTTTCTTTAAAAGAATGCTTTAAAGAAAGATAATTTTTTTGGAAATTATGAGAATGCAGTTTCATTCTTGAGAAACCTGAGAAATATTTTTGCAGAGGTCTCTCATTTTCTAGAGCTGTATATCATATGTACCACATACATTCGTTTGAGTTTTTAAACTTATGTGCCAACATTGAATGGTACTTTCATATACAATAATGGATGTAAAAGACTTAAGATATTGCCCTTAATGTAATGATTTACCCTTCAGAGTGAGGGTGCCACAATTTGTCTGTTTATCACCTTACTGTGAAAAAAAATCAAAAGCAGTGCGACTGAAAAGTGTGTCAGAAGCAGGTATTTTAATTTGCTTTCTTTCAGAGATTGAAAATGACGGCTGGCCGAGTCTTGTGGCTGTGATTGCACAAGATGAGTTGTCCCCTGTCGTCTAAGGTTCTATTCCGCTTTGCACCACTTTAAAGGATGAGAGGAGGAGGAGGAAGAGGGGTGGGGTGAAGAACGTTGGGTTGACGGGTTTTGTTTATTCAACTCAAGCGAATGGAGAAAGACAAAAGCCGGTAGTGGCAGAACAAAATCAATACATTTCCCTGATGAGAATCAAAGAGAATTTGTATTGTGCGACCGAATCCTCCAGAATAGCCGATTTATTCCTCCCCCGCTGCTGCCCTGCTGTTCAACACATACAAATACGAACATCTGTCTGTCATATAGAACTTTGTAATGTTGTTTCTACACCATTTGAAAGTGTTTCCTTTGCATGTGTGATCAGATGCTTATTAGACCAGATCTGATTATTGTAAATAAAGTATAATTTTAGATGCAGCTGTGTGCAAACGTTTGGTGAAATTACGCATTTTGTGGATGTTCTAAGTAAAAATAAGTTTTACATGGAACTTAAATGTGCATATCCCCCCACCATTTAAGGCTTAAGTATTTAATTTAGTATTTTAAAATACTAGTATACTATTTTATTCTGTTGGGTAAATTTTTTTGCTGTTCTTATCCTTGTTAACTTTCTGCCATGACAAAGCAAACTTCCCACTTGTGGGACTTATCTTACCTTTTCTTATTTTATCTTTATTAATAATCAGTTTTGGCCTAATTCAAAACTCTTTCTTTACTGAGGATTTTCTTTTCATTTTTCCAGTACCGGAAAGATTGTAGTTCAGGTATATTCTTGCCTACACATACAGAATGAATTTGATGTAATCACAGATTTAAAGTCATTTTTGTGTCAAGGCCCTTTCATGAACCTTGGGTTTCTTGAGGTAGTCCAAGGTTTCTATTGTTCTATGTTTTGGATCATTGCCTTGTTGTAATTTCCGCACACATCGTTTCAGGTGCTACTGGTTGCTGCACATAATAGATGCTCCAAACCATAACAGATTCACCCACATGCTGAAAAATGAGCAAGGTGCTCTTTTGTTGGAATGCTTTTCTTTTTTCTTCACATATTTATTTGTGGGTTATCATAGGAAAGTTATAGTGTTTCTTCACACTCCATCACTTTCTGTTATTTGTCTGGTTTACCTGGGTTATGTTACATACACTAAAAGGACAAAAGTATTGGGACACACCTGTTTTTCAGGGTACAGTGTGGGTAAATGTGGCACCAGCATTCCTGGGATCGGGCTAGGCCCCTTAATTCCAATGACGGGCAAACTTAATGCTTTACATTTTGTAAAACGCTCTTGTTGGAACCTCAGTACCTGATCTCATAAATGCTCTACAGAATGAAAGGGTAACGGGGTTATTTGGCTTATGCTCTCATTGAGAGCGACAATCATTAATTACTGGGGCGGTACCCCTGAAGCAACAAGAGTCTTGTTCAAGGACGCAATGGTTAAAAGTTTGAACCTGTGACCTTGTGGTCATCAAGCTCACAGTCAAGTGTTTTCCCCAATAGGCTACTACCACTTCTCTGTTTCTAACTATTCTGTGGGCATACATTCTCAAAGAAATACTTTTTGGAAAGCTTTTCAAGCAGAGTGGAAGCTGTTATAGCTGTAAAGGGAGGCACCAATGCCATGTTAAAGTCTATGTAGTTTAATGCAATATCATTAAAATTCCTGTTGGTGTAAGTTGTCCCAATACTTTTGTTCGGATAGTGTACTTCACACAATGACTTCTGTAATGATATTACAGTTAAGTTTACTCTCTGATGACCATTTCATGCAAAGATGGTGTTTGTGCAACAACACTGCACAACAAGCC
This sequence comes from Rhabdalestes septentrionalis, assembly GCA_037832545.1. Classification (NCBI taxonomy): domain Eukaryota; kingdom Metazoa; phylum Chordata; class Actinopteri; order Characiformes; family Alestidae; genus Rhabdalestes; species Rhabdalestes septentrionalis. The sequence continues at coordinate 10,917 of JBBMFX010533616.1, forward strand.
AGTGCATCGGTCTGTCTAATCCAGCCAGATCTTTCTTTCTTTCAAAAGTTACTTAAGTAAAGTTTCCTTTACTTATACATTTAAACAATAATTTGGATATTGACATATTTGGATAGGGAAATTATTTAGATCTCTTGATTTGTGAGACCCTATCATCTTTAGTTTAAAATCCTCAATCAGCTGCTCAGGTTAGGCCAAGTCTGTCTTTGAATGGGTGCATAATGTATAATTTTCTGGAAAGCCAAATAATTCATAGGAATTGTGTAGCATTGTGTACTATTTCAGTTGGTTCCATGCAGGTGTTTTATTGACTTTCTTTTAACCTATCAAAACATGTTATTTGACCAGGGAGGCCCAAATTATGCATACAATTAAGGTAAAAATACCTTCATGACTTAAGGGAAAACTGTCATGGAAAGGAGTTTTAGGAGAAGCATGCAGAACTACAATATTTAAATAGTGAGAGAGAATATAAACTGATGAGTAGTGTAGGATTAGCTCTGCCTTCTCATCACCATAGAAGCTCATTCTGTGTTTCTATAACATCATTTTTGACACAAATGCTTTTAATGTAATGGGTTTAAGAAGTGAGCGAGAGAAATAAAAGGGGCCTATAGGAGAAAAAAGGAAAAGAGGGGTAGTGACAAAGGTAATGAGACATGAGTCAGAGAATGGTGTTTGTGCAATTTCTCCAAACAACTTTGATGCATTTATGAAATGTAAAGTGCCTTGATTGTCCAAAGGACCTGCCACTGAAGCCCATTAGTATCACATAAAGACACACACATTCATGTACCTTAGAAAATATTTGTGTACATTTTGAGAAGATGGTGCTTTGTGGATCCCTGTTCTCTTAATTAAAAGCTTTTGTCACCAGAATTGCTCCTTAATGATCCTGGAAAACCGTTGACCAATTCTCCGGCTATAGGTTTGAATGTTGCTTTCTTCTCAGTGTACTTTAAATGGGTGAAGAATGTTAAACTGGTCAACATTTAGCAAGGATTAGCACCTCTGTGTGCTCTGGTTTCCTTCCACAGTCCAAAGACATGCACATCAGGTGGACTGGAGATGTGAAACTGACCTTGGGTGAGATTGTGGGAATTAATCTGTCGTGTGCCTGCCCTGTAAAAGCCTGGCAACCTGTCCAGATGTTTCTCTGCCGTTTTTGCACTGGGATAGACTCCTGCTTGTCCCACAACTCTGGCTAAGGTGATAAACAGATACTTGAAGAAGAACAAGTACTAAACTAGAAAGATCATGGAAGTGATGCTGTCAAGTTTGAACCAGGCTGTCACAAGATTTTTGATAGTGAAGCAGTAGATTTTTGCATTGATGTTGAATAGATGGTGCTATAACAAAGAATTGTAATGAGTTAGGGTCACATACCTCCTAGATGCCAACCGCCTTACAAATCTTGTGACATTTAGGAAAACTGCTATCGAACTATTGCCCTAAAAGTATTTTTTTGCCTACAACAAATAAATGTCCCTTTGCTTGTTGAAATAGGCAAGCCATCTAAAGACACAATTCATAATTCCATTACAGTCACACAGGACTACAAGCATGCCAAATTTCATGTGATTTGGTAAAGAGTAAGTATATGAAATCCCTGACCAAAAAAAACATAAGAAAAAAAATGACCTTAGTAAGTCTGACAGCACAGATGCGAGCCTTAGGTGGATAGAATGAGGACTAGATCTGTGCAAGTAGGCTTGGATTTCAATCCTAGATGAGTCCTTTTACTGCCTGTGTCCTATTGATCAAACCAGAAGGTTTTGCTGTTAAAGTGACTGTGAACCGTCACAATTTCTGTCTGCGACCACTAAGGGTCGCTACAGGACTTGAACCCCCTATCAACCTGACTAGCGACCATGAGAGGTCGCTACCTTTCCCTTTGGGACTCTCTTCCATCAAAAGGACTTTAGGTCTCACCAATTAGTTTCTCTCACCTGTTTATCATTTCAGTCAATGTGGACATACTGACATCTACCACTTCCAAGTCCTTATCAATGTTATTTTCTGTTATGGTCCTCAAACCATTTTCTGTTCTGTTCTTGAATATAATAAAACTTTCACCTGATAGAAGCACACAGGTCTCCCCCTTCTTCTCTCACTAGGAGACTTATGACAGAATGTCTGCGTTCCAAGCAAGCAGCCCCATTCTGGGGTTCCACTCGGCATCCCTGGCAGTGCAGTTAATGTTCCTGGCATTGGGACCCCAGCAGTTTGGAGGAGGAGTTCTCCTATGACTGGAGCAAGCAGGAGGACTAGCCGTTCGAGACCTTCGACCTGCATGGGTTCCTGACTAGTCTTCCTTTGTCCCCGGAGGCCAGAGAACAGCTAGGATGAGAGGAGGATGGAGGGGACTACTTCTCGAGTTTGGTCAAGCAGTCTGAACCCATGCTTCTGGACCCGCTCACGGTCCATTCCACCGTTCCAGAAACTCCAGAGATGAGGAATCGGCAGGGGAAGCGGGGAGTCCGCGGTAGATCCAAGATGGCGGCACCCGTGCTGACCGCTCTCTCTGAGCTGGCTTGGCACGCCAGTCCAGAAGAAGACCACCCCCTGTTCGCCTGGAGTGGACGGTCGGGGGATCCATCTGTGCTCCTGGACATGCGCACCTATCATCCCCGGTTCCAAGGAGTCGAGACGGGCTCGGAGGAGGAGAGCTGGATCCAAGATCATGGCACCCTCTCGCAGCTTGCCGGAGAAGCAGACTCAGACTCGGGTCTCCGGATCCGGCCACTCTACTTTACGCTGCCTCCAGGGAGACAAAGAAGTCCAGCGGAAGGAAGAGACAAGTCCGAGCCAAAATGGCATTATCAGGAAATGCAGGCACTCCGCGGTCCTTGCTGGGCTGTCAAACTTCTCCTCTCTCTCTCCAGACGGAGTGCTCACTCGCTCCGCCCCCTCCGATGCCGTGATTGCTTCCTCCAGCTCCCGAGACAGGACTCTCATTCGCTACGCCCTTCCAGGTGGGGCGGTCACCCTCTCTGCCTTCCCAGTCGAAGCGTGTGCTCCCCGCTACCTAACCTCTTTCTCATCCTAACCTATTTTCTCCTCTTCATTTTCTTTTTCTGCCTTGCTCTCTCTCTCAGCCTGTACCCTTTTCCCCATCAACCCAGTCCAGTTTTCAATCTAAGTCTAGCCTTCAGCCCCAGTCTGGTCCTCAGTTTCAGTCAAGTTTTCAGCCCCAGTCTGGTCTTCAGTTTTAATCCAGTCTTCAGCCTCAATCCAGTCTTCAGCCCCAGTCCAGTTTTGAACTTCAGTCTAGTCCTCAGTCCCAGTCTAGCTTTCAGTCCCTGTCTAACCTTCAGCTCCAATCTGGTCCTCAGTCCCAGTCGAGTTTTCAACCCCAGTCCAGTTTTCAATTCCAGTCCAGCCTTCAGCCTCAGTTTCAGTCCAGCCCTCAGCCTCATTTGGGTCCTCAGTTCCAACCCAGTCCTGAGTCTGCTCATTCAACCCTGGGGTCTCCTCGTCGCTGGCTTCCAACACCCACACAGAGGCACCTGGCCCCAGAACTCGTAGACTCCTTGCTCTGACCTGTCTCTGTGTGCCTTGGTTGTCCCAAAACTCCTCCTGTACCGACACCAAAAGCCTTGACCCTCAAACCTACTTACCCGGGCTACTGCCCCATCACCAGTCTTCTGCTCTGACACCAAGGTAGCTGACCCTACAACTCGCTTCTTCAGCCCAAGAACCTCTTCCTGCAACCTGTAACCAGTCAGAACCAGAATTTTGTATTTACATTTATGGCATTTAGCAGACCTTTATCCAAAGCGACTTCCATTCACTAACTACAGGGGACAGTCTCCCTTAAGGGTAAAGGTAGGATTCGAACCCATGACCTCATGGTCCAGAGGCACCTCCACCCCCAGATCCTGGACTGTCCCTCTCAGCTCCCCTCATGCCGGTTCCCGTGCCGGACTCAGCTCCCCTTGTGTTGGTCCCCATTCCGGACTCAACTCCACTTGTGCCGATTCCTGTGCCGGACTCAGCTCCCCTTGTGCCAGTTCCCATGCCGGACTCAGCTCCCCTTGTTTCGGGTCCAGCCCAGACTCCGGCCTCAGACTCCGGTCCGGTTCCAGCCCAGACACCGGCCTCAGACTCCGGTCGTGTTCCAGCCCAGACACCGGCCTTAGACTCTGGTCATGTTCCAGCCCAGACACCAGCCTGAGACTCCGGTCGTGTTCCAGCCAAGACACCGGCCTCAGACTCTGGTCCGGTTCCAGCCCAGACACCGACCTCAGACTCCGGTCCAGTTCCAGCCCAGACTTCAAAGCCAGACTCTGGTTTGGTTTTCGACCAGCCTTCTGAGTCCAACGCTGACTCGTCATTCATCCGGTCTCTTGAGTCCTTTGGCACACCAGCCTATTCCTCCACTGCTGTGACTTGTCTATCAGCCTCGGTAGCTGAACCGAGGTCCCTGTCTTCCCCTCCTCTCCTGCCGCCTCCCGGGGGGGGCAACTCTCAACTGACCTCCGGGGTGGGCTATGAGGTCGAATGCGGCACCCCAGAGTGGCGCCTTTTTTTGGGGGGGGGGTACTGTTACAATCCTTGTCTGCGACCACTAAGGGTCGCTGCAGGACTGGGGACTTCAACCTCCTATCAATCTAACTAGCAACCATGAGAGGTCGCTACCTTTCCCTTTGGAACTCTCTTGCATCACAAAGGACTTTATGTCTCACTGATTAGTTTCCCTCATCTGTTTATCGTTTCAGTTTATTAAGTCTTGATAGTGATTGGTTTTCTGTTATACCCTAGCACTATTTATGTTCCTCACAAACTATTCTGAGTCAAGGCGGACACACTGACACCTACCACTTCCAAGTCGTTATCAGTGTCGGGCAAGCACCTTTTAAAAAGTAATTAGTTATAGTTTCTAGTTACTTCTCACTGTCATGGCACACTGACTCCCACAGAGACATGAGTTCCGTTTGGTATCACTTTATTGAACAAAACACAAAATAACATGGCTCGAGGGCCAACAGAGATACGGGAAACCAAAACAGACAAAACCAACTAAGGACTAATGACCGCATACTGAGATGCGGTCGACTTTACCTATATATACAAAACCCCCAAGGTAAAGCACCCAACCAAAACCCAAACCTGATCTCTCCTCATTGCTCTGAGGTGAAAACCATCTTCCAATGACTGGCTGGAGTAATGAGAAGGAAGCTAACCAAATAAGGAAACTAACAGAAAAATAAGACGGGAGTGCCCTCTAGTGGGCATGGCTTGTCACAGACTCCCCCCTCAAGGGGCGCAACCCCAGAGGCGCCCCAAAACAAAACCAAAAACAAAAATCACCCAAAACAAAACCATCAAAACGGGAGGGTGGGCGAGGGACGGCGGAGGCGAGAACAGCACCCCTGCTCCCCTCTGCGTCGCTGGTCCGCTGTCCCTTTCAGCCGGGCTGTTCCCTAGCCCGGGCGGCGCCGAGGTCCGGGTCCCTTTCCCTGGGACCCCACAGAGTCCGCAGTGGTTCTACCACCGCCAGGCAGGCCCTCGGCCGGCAGAGTGTCCACTGTCCTGGGCCTCGGGCCCTGTAGCTCCCACACTGGAGAGCACCCTCCTTGGGCGTGCGG
>JBBMFX010533831.1:0-16505 GCA_037832545.1 Rhabdalestes septentrionalis
TCTCTTTCTCTTTCTATCTCTCTCTCTCTCTCTCGCTCTCTCTCTCTCTCTCTCTCTCTTTCTCCCTCTCTCTCACTCTGGGGTGTGTAATTTGCGTTCGCACTTTTGTTGAGAGTGGGCGGTCAGCTCAGAGTGAGAGATAGATGAGCTCTAGCTCCAGCCGTGCAGTAAGTGTTGGTTTGAGCTGGATCTCACTGAAGGTTTCTCTGCTGGAGACTTGCTCTTGCCCTCGCTTATTAGACCACAGCTGATGAAGAGTTGCACTTTCCTCTGAACAGGAAAAGAAGGAGAAATTCAAATGATTTGCTCCATTTTGTAAGGAAAATTCTTATATTTTTAAGGTTGTAGCCACCCACATAATCTCAAAAATACTACCTAGCCAGAGTCATGTTTTTATCAACAGGAGAACGAAGAACTCACAGCACGTTTGTTAAGTTTGTTAGACCTCTAGTGGATCGATATGGTCTTGTAAGTTTTGATAGAAACATGGCCTGCCCCTGGTTATTTGGCACATAAAGACACATACACACAAAACCTACATGTACTAGGAATGCTGCTTGTTCACATTGTATCGGTTGACCCATAACAGCCTTTATTAAGGCCTGACTGATACAGTGTTTGGTCTGATAAAAAAAAAAAAAAAAAACACTACTGTGATATAGTTCAGTAGATTTGTGCATGAAAATCCTGCCAGTGAAGAACTGATCATTGTAAGTAGCTTGTTTGTAACATTAAATATATAATTTCATTCATACTAATCTTATTCCAGCCTTTAGAAAGACTTATTTATATCAGTCAGCACTTCTTCTGTTTTACAACAGCATAAGGATGAAAGTGATTGAGTGATTGTAATTATCAGATATCATTCTAAAACTGCACTATTGGTAATGAAATGTTACTCTTTTTTGGTTAATATAACAACTGCCAACACATTGTGCCCATTAAAATCAGTATTATTATTGGTGGCTAGATTTTCATAAGGGTCAGATGCCAATGCCCTTTATGAGGTGGAAAATTATCCGTCCTGTGCCATTCAGCGGGATAGGAGGGCTCCACTGCTGCCATTTAGACTTGCTGTCAAGACTTACATAAGGATGAAACTGGTGGAGTCATTTCTCTGTAGACATTTGTGCACCTCGCCCCCCACATGGGGAAGAGGTAAGTGGGATACATTTCTTTTCAGGATCCAGTTGGCTCAGTGTTTTTAGCAAGGCTCAGTGTGGGACTGAGAGGTTTAGTGCCTCACTGACTAATGCCCTGTTTAGGGCTACATGACACAAAGCTTCAGAAGAGGTCATAAGGGGTTATGGCAAGGGAGGGAGGAGTTAGTGAGAGGAACTGGGGCTAAAGTCAGGTGGAATTTTTGAGACCACTAGGGGGTCTTTGAGGTTATACATCTAACAGATAGAGCTCCTCTGCTGCTGAGTGGTTTCACAGAAGGGAGGAGAGTGTGTCTGCTGAACTACATTTAGATTAGCCCTCTCTCCCGCGATGATGTTGCTGTGCTTAACTTTGACTTGTCACAGTTTTATGCATGTATTCTGAGCCAGTTGGGTTTATAATTTGAATCCAGTAATACACCTGGATCTGTTTTGAAGCCCTCAGCTGAGATTGCTGGATTCTCAGCACGGCCTCAGACTAACGGATTTTGAGGAAAAAACACTTAGTCATACCAGCTAAACCCAGACTAAAGAGAGTTCACATAAGCCTTTTGGATTTAGGTACCTGCAGAGCATCAGAGCATTTTTTGTGTTATTCAGACGGGTTCTGAGAGTTGAAAAACTTTGACCTTCTTTGGCCTTGAGGATCGGTTTGTTGCTATAGAGTGAATTAAAATCTCTGAATAGCTCTAAACCAGTTCATCATTAGACAATTCATCAATCCAGTGATCTATATTGTCTGAATAAAATGAAGTAGCTAGCAATGGCTGTTAGCATCCTTAGCAGTTTTGTTTGCAGATTTAATTACCAACAGAGTACAGACTGTACACAATGCTTGAGGTGGCCAGTTTTTATGCAGATTATTATCTTTTAAATCCCTGATTTATTACACCAAAATTCTGGTATAATAATTTTGTTAAATGGGGATGTTTGAACAACAATAATGGTTACCATGTTAGCACACACCCACCTAATCACACCCACCCCTACCTCCAGTGACCATGGTCAAAGAAAAGTGGCTAAGATAATAGATAGATAGATGGATGTTAACACTAAAGATAAGGCAAACTTTTCCCAGGAGATTGAAACATCCAGTTACACTCACTAATATAGTCATAATTCCGTGGTCTGAGCCATTTGCCGTTGTGACAGTGTCTTTGTTCTCTAATAATAGGAGCAGCTTATCTGTGAGGGTCAAAACATCTACTTTGAGTTTTTGTTCCTTACTTTGGACCAGTAGTCGTTAGGACCTTATGTACTTTTTTTATTTTGGCAAATATAACAGAGTTACTAAACTCCTCTCTGGCCTTTCGGCCTCCATCACAACAAGTTTCTCTTGGCATCAAGAGTGTTATACATCAGACACTTTCAAACTGTATCTTTCTATCCTTCTGGCTAGTGAGAAAGATGACACTCAAAATGAAATGACACATTTTTTCTGTATTTTGGAGCCTGTTCTGTACTGTTGAACTGGTCAAATGTATAATTTAAAATAGATCTGAAATGCCTCTGATGAGTTGCTGAGAATGGAATTGCTGAAAAAAGCACAGCAGTTTGCTTAAGTTGTGTAAGGTGTGTTTTAGAACCTGCCAGGAAGTGTTTTTGGGGGGTAAAAGTTCAGATTTTACTGACTTTATATTTACTGAATTAAAGTACACCAACAGAGACTTTAATGGCATTGCATTCAGATACATAGACTTTAATATGGAGTTGGTCCCCACATGGAGTTGGTTTCTGTGGGATTTTGTGCACATATATACTGTAGAGCATTTTTTAGGTCAGGCACTGATGTTGGATGAGAAGGCCTGGCTCACAATCTCCATACATTTCATCCAGAATGTGCTGTATGGGGTGGAGGTCAGGGCTCTGTGTGGACCAGTCAAGTTCTTCTACACTGAACTCATCCAGCCATGTCTTAATGGAACTCGCTTGGTACACTGGCACACAGTCATGTAAAACAGAAAAGGGTCTGTCCTAAAGATGGAATCATGCCATTGTCCAAAATGTTTTGGTCTGCAAAACATTAGGATTGTCTCTCACTGTAAGTAAGGGGCCTAGCCCAAACCCTGAAAAACAGGTGTGTCCCAATATGCTTTCCATAAAGTGTATATTTGCTGTTTTCATTCTGTCTCTTTGCACAAATTCGAAACTGACGTGTGTTTTAGAAGTGAAACTGCACTAGAAAAAAATCTTCTTTTACATACATAAACTGTGCCAATGACCATCGTATAAAAAGTAAAGATTCATTCATCACCAGCTTTATAGACCCTGGGGATTAGACTAGTGATTACTACAGTATAAGTCCATCACTTGGTCGAAGATTGCCCAGTAATCCTGTGTTACCTCTATGAACTTGCCCTACACAGCTTCCTAATGCTTGCTGATTAACTTGAAAAGGCCAGCAGTGGTTTGGGTTTTTTCCATAGTCATAGCTTGGTGTGGGCTTGTAGGGCAGGTCACAATTTGCAAGCCAAAAAATATCTTTGTGTAGCTTATTGAACCTGGCTTTCCATTTGTTCCTAAACAGGTCAAATGTGTCTGTGTTTAACAGAGTGAAGGAGTGCTTCGAACTTTGCTCAAGTAAAAATGTATTACACACAAACCTGATGGACCCTTATGCTCTATTGTCCGAGCCAATGACTGCAGTGTCTCCATTAACATTACACTGACCCTATATTCTGGCCATAGAAAACACGGTGCAAATTAAAGTTAGTCTGTGTAAATCTTACACATTACAGTGTTGGCACTGGGAGTTTGATTTAAGATCCTGCCACTTTGGGAGCTCCACTAATTATCACATCTCATTTCATTTGGAAAAGCCCCAATAAAAGACTTATTTTTATATACTTAAAGCGCTCCTGCCAGCCTCACAGACTCTGGGCGGGACTCAAATGGCATAAAAGACTCTCTCAATAAGTGTTTTATCTTTGCGGCACCAAAACTGCCTGTATTTAAATCTTTAATAAATGCATTGAAGCCGACTGTGATGTCTGTCAGATGCAGCACACATTAAGTAAACAAACTATGCTAGAGTGCTATAGTAAATGAGTTCTTTTTGAAAAATACTGAATCACAGTATGAGTCAGCCATTTTAATGTGCAATACGGTGAAATTATAGGGGAAGTTGAGCTTCCCATGTAGTCTTAAGCAAATATTAGTCTGTCTATCAAGTAAATATGGGTCTTATTTCACAGAAGCTGCTGTCAGTAATAGAAATCTGCATCCTGTCAGAGCAGACTAGGAAGGATGGAGGAGTGGGCTATCCTGTGTCACTACTGACCTTTAGGGCTTGCATTTTTTAGGCTTGTGTTGTTATTGAAAATAAAACAGAATCAGACCTCAGAATCCAAAACCTTATCAACCCTTAAAATATGTTTTCTTTCTCCCCAAACAAGAGTTTTAATAATGTTCACAAAGAATGTAAGTGAATGAATATCCTAGCCGTGTGATGTTTATAGTAATCGCTTCGCTACAATAGCATAATTGTGCCTTATCAGAGCCCTGGTTCTTGATTGGCTTCCCAGTCGTTCTTCAGTCTGAATCAAACCTGATTGAACACAGACAGATGTGGTTTTCCCCCACTGTATTGGATCTAACCCTGCAGGCTGTGCTAGTCAGAGTAAATGATAAAGAGTGTCATACTTGGGATAAGAAAAGGAAGCGATTAGAGATTTGTAGTTTTTTTTTTTTGTGTGCGAGGGGCTTAGTTTTCATGAGTGATTTTGGTTGCCGGAGCAACCGCTCCTGATAGGGAGACGTGTTTAATTAAGGCGGTGCATAATGAATGCAAAATATGGCTCCATCAAACGGCACGGATGGGCAGTCGTCTGTCTCTCGGAGGCATTTGGAGCGGAGGAGGGGCGGGCCGTCAGAGATCGGGAAGGCTGGAGGAGGGGCAGGGAGGTGGGTGGGTGGGTAGGGAGGGGTAAGGAGTGACTGGAGGATGAGCGCAGAGCAGCTAGCAGGTGTGTTAGAGCTGAGAGCTGTTAGTGATGACAGAAGAAAGCTGAACGGCACTCATCAGTGCCAGAGCCGTGCACTGCCTTAGCTGGGGGAAAGCAGGGCTACTTCTAAAGCTGATACTGCTGCAGATGCACGGTGAGTAACTTACCCTGCCTGCTTTCATGGGCTCCCATAGCTGGCGTGATTTTAATGATGACTCCAAAACTATATGTATATGTGGACTTTGATGAACATTGATGAAGTGATTGAACGCAGGCATATTTTCAGTTTGTAAATCAAACAAAGAGCTTTGGTTCATTCATTCAGTGTAGTAGATCTTTACAGCTGTAGACTTTAAGAGGCAGTGCAGTGAACATGTTATCGGTAATACTGTTGTTATTCTCGTTCATTATGTGTTACTGACAGATTCCGTCGGGGTTTAATCAGCACGTGCTAAGAACACACGTGTGCATGTGTGCACACACACACACACACACACACACACACACACACACACACACACACACACACTGCCTGATGTGTAACCAGATAGGCAGTACAAACCTAACCCTGCATTGTGCTCAGTGACCCTGAATACCACACACACACAAGCACACACACACGCACACACACTCACACACACATACATACATACACACGCGCACACACACACCCCCCTCTACATAGAAGAAGGCTGTTAGATTTTCCGAAGCTGTGCTGCGCTTCTCCAGTGGGACAGGGTAATGCTGGTTTCTGAGCAGTGAGCTTCCGCTCATGCCTCTTTGGGAGTAATGAAGGGCTTGGGTGATATCTTGTAGTTTCCTTTAGACGAAGGCCTAGAGAAATGTTGATGGGGATTTTTTTTAGAACTTTCTGAATGGTCTAAGAGGGCACAGATCTTATTTTTGAATCTAGCGGCACGGTGAGCTGCCGCTTATAATGCTTCCACGCATGACTTATTTTTAAATCCTGTTCTGCATTTCTATCTGCATCATGTGCCGCCAGACAGTTTTGCAACGTGTGGCACAGAGGGAGATGCAGGTTGTTTGGCTGCAGCTAAATAAAAATGTTCTTTGGAAGAAGAAGAAGAAGCTCAGGAGCGAGTGCAAGGCATTACAAATGTGACTCACTCTGCCTCTCCTTATTTCTTTTCCTGCCATGAAGTGCTGTTAATGTCTCATTTACTCTCTGCCAAACTTTTCCTTCTGAGAGGAGCTTTTCCACTCAGACAGACACAGAGAGAGAGAGAGAGAGAGAGAGAAAGAGAGAGAGAGAGAGAGAGAGAGAGACTTTATTTGGCTTTACAGACAGATGGCAGGCTACCTTGCACTCTCCAAGCCAGGTAAAGAGCTAATTAGTATGCCATCAGAAGCATTTTAGCTAAAATTGATTAGATATGAAGAGGGGGGCCATTTGGCTTCAGCATACCGTTGTCACTCTCACTTCTGGATGCATTTGAGTTTGTAGCAGTATACTTCATTATCCATGGTGGCATCTCAGGAAAGAATAGATGTTAACATTATTTACATCTATAAATCGCTGAATGTACTATTTATAAAAGCACACATCGTTTTAATTTTGAGCAAATAAGCTTTGAGAATATCGGCTTATTAACTTTGTGAATGATTATGAAATGAATACTGATATGTACAATTTATGAAATTTGACCAAAAAGACGTCATTCTGAACTTATATACTGCCTGAATTTAATATACTGCCTGTGTAAGCAGTATAAAATTGTAGCGAGACCTTTCACTTGAAATTAGTGCCGGTTGGCTGAAATACGTTAAGCATGTGTGTTGTGTAAGTGTGCCCGATTTCAGGCAGTGCAGGAATATAAGCAGATTGTTTCATGGTGTCACAGAAACCGATTCATTTACATATATCTGCCTTCCCAGCCTACAGCAGCTTTAACCCATCAAATCACTTTGAGGTATAAAAGGAGTGCATCAGCCCAGCCTGTTTTTGAATGAGGGCCAAAACATGTCAGCCAGTCACAAAAGAGATCATTTAGACATACCAGTCTTCAAGGCACAGTAACAAAAATAGCTATGAAAGATGTAGATGATGGGCCCTGGAACATAGCTAAATTATCCTTTCCACATATTCTTCCATACCAGTGATTCCCCATGCCACACATGATGCCACAAGCAGATATTCAAAAACTGTCCCTGATTTGCGGTGGGTATGTTGGAGCAGAAAAAACATTATGATGTGCAGGAGAAAGCACCAGGACTGTAAATACTGCCCTAACCCTTTGCTCTTATATTCCGTATTCTATCAAGAATAATGCATTAGTGTTCTCAAATGCCTCATTTGCATATAGGATGTCTGACCTTGGTGAAATAAAATAATGAGGTTGTCTACTAGATGATTCTGATGATAATAGTGAACACTGGAAGGCATTTTTGAGGACAGTAAAGCGGAGCAGAATTCTAACCTACAGGAAGAGCAGCAGCTGATGTCACTGTTCAGTAATTACATTGCCTTCAGAATGTGATACAGAGACACCTTTCTCAGCCCTTTGGCAGGGTGTTGTGTGGCTGCAGGGAAGCAAAGGCTGTGGACATTCTTTAATGCACTGCACTCTCTCAGGAGCCTCGTAAGTGAGAGCAATGATAAACAGGAAGGAAGGACTCATCCTTCCCTAATGTAGCAAAGATGGCAACAAAAGTGTTTTTCATATATCAGGTATATCTGCAGTGTTTTTTCCATTCCAACATGAAAATGGAGTTTTAAATCGAAAAGGATTATAATGTACATTTCAGTAATACGTATTTTTCACTCATTGGTCCATATGGTTCAAGATTGAAACTAAGCTGCCAGAGCTAAACTGGCCCAGCTGTTTGCTAAATAAGCCACAATACAGGGCTACTAATCAGAAAAGAAGCGATTTTCCTGCATTATTCTTAAATATACTTCAGCAGCTTGTTTGATTTTAAAGGACTGGAAAGGTTGGAAGATTGTAATGTAAGAATGAATTACATTGTTTGATAACACACAAACATAAATGTACCACTGGTGAAAATTATTCAAACTACATTCGTATTTAAACATTTTTATTAAATTCGTATTTAAACATATTTATTACATTCGTATTTAAACATTTTTATTTCATTCATATTTAAAATTTGTATGAAATTTGTGTATTTAAACATTTTTGCAGACTTCATCTGTGAAGACTTTTAAAAAGGACATTAATGGTTACTGTATGATAAAATGTAGATAATGAAATAGATCAATATAAAAATACAGATTAGCTGGTTAGCAGTTCATATCTCCTCAGACCATCAAACCAATGTTCATGCAGCCATTGAAGCAAAAATATTTTAAAGGTGATTTGAGAGCAAGTACTTGTTCGGAGATACCAACTAATATTTAAAGCCTGTCAAATGCTATAGGGCCACAAATGCTATATGGCAATGTATTTTATTGGATCAATTGTAGAAATTCAGTATACCTTCATGTTGTTGTTACCATTACTCATGATCAATTGTTGGTGAACGGGGATGAGCCTTTTGGCAGCCACCACTCTGTGATTAAGGCTCTCAATATTTGCTGGGCATGAACGCCCAATACAGGGAGTTAGCTTGCCAAGTATAGAGGCAGTCAGGAGAGCTTTTGTTCTACAGTTTGTTTTGGCTCCAAGATATGGTTCACTTGAGGTATGTGACCGTCTTTGTTGTAGCATTTTCTTTCTGACAGATATCCAAGCCTCCCAGCTGGGTTGTCAGACCGACCAGTGCTCTAATAACCCATTACATGAAGAAGTTTATTTAAAGTCTCTGACCACAGACGGCGAAAGGATATTATTATTTTACAGAAAGTCTCCTCCCCAGATTACCAGGATAGTTGAAGGTTAATGAAACCTGCATGTACTCAGCTTGGCATTTCCACTGCAATTTATGATAATGCATTCATGAGGGTAAAAGCCAAAGGGACATATCTGGAGAATAATCACATTTCGCTTTAAAGTGCCTGTCGGCTTCGTGATGAATGGTGTTTGCAGGGAGGAGCAGGGCACAGAAGTTCTTTTGAAACAGATGAAGAAAGGGGAGCAGCTGAAGTGCAGCTCATATCAAGACCTTGTTACTCAGAGATGTCTTCTTAATGAGTGTTTCTGAGGTAGATGCCAGTGCTGTGGACTTGAGCATGCTCTGTGAAGTTTTTTTTTACAGGAAGATATGCAGCAGAACCCCACCCCCCACCCCCACCCACTCCACTGCTGTTTCTGAAGTGAGCCTGAAGATCTGAAATAAAGCATGACATCACCTCTCTTGTCTCATGAAAATTATTTGTGAGGCTATTATATAAGAATAATTCATTTATAAGGCCTGAGAGTTTGGTGTACTGTCAGGGCTCCAGGCCTTGTGTCATAAACTACATCATTTATTTCACAACACGTAATGCTATCAGGAAATGGATCAACTGCATGTTTCATTACAAACAACATAATTTGGCCTGATGTTTTTTATTTAGCACAGTGCAGTGCGTAAATTAACTGTATTACATATATTTGATAGTATTATTAAGCATAACCAGCTATTATATTCTGTGTGTTCCGATGACAAATGTGTATATATAAGTACATTGTCATGGGACCCTGGCTGTAAAAACGTACTCAATTAAATGGGGAAAACAATTTTAAGCCTTTTCATTTGTTTTCTTTGGCTTGTCAGTATATTGTGGCCAATCAATATCAGCACAGTCTTTGTAGCAGCTCACCAATCACTGCATAGTGTGCCAGGGTTTTGAATTTGGAACTTCAAGAAAAGAGGTAATATATGTGGCTTGTAAAGCATTTGTTGTTTTCTCCCCACATCTTATAAGCCAGCAGAAAAAAAGTTGCTGTGTCATTGTCTGTGGTCTGCTTTTACAGTTAGGTGTACTAAAACAGCTTAAGGCTAGAACACTATACCACATTTCATGCCCACATGATGGTTGTGATATTGAGTATTGCTTGAGTTGTTTTCCCATGACTGTATTAGTTGTCTGATTTGACAGGTTTTAATTACAGTTTTAATTTTAAACTTGAACCCTCACGTGGCTTTCATGAGTGAACACATGATTTATAGGGAAAGTGCTGGTTGAATTTTGTCAAGCCTTTGCTGAGAATTATGTGTAGATATAATCTTGATGTTTTTGGATGTTTTGATTATTTTTTTCCAGAAATGTTCTAGAAATTCTGCCTATGCCTTTCATTCCAAGTAGCACACAACTTAACAAGACCATATGGGAAACAAACTCCCTACAGTCTTAGAATCACTTTTGTTTACAATATATAGTAACCCCCTAGATTTATTTGGACCAGGAGTCGCAGAATCAGTCTTTTTCTGAGAACCTAACTGATCATTGTACATGGAAATCCCCACAATAATGCTGAAACTGCAAATATTCTCATGGCAGTATGTTTGTGTTATGCCTTTAATTCGAAATTGATAAATATACAAAGTAAACATAAATATATTAAAGTAAATTCAGCTGCATTTCCATATGAAATATAGCTATATAAATGTTTTTGTACTGTCCAGAGAAGCACAAAAATGCATGCCTTGGGATGGTGAAAAACCGCTGTACTCAGAGGCAGGAGGTTTGAAAGGCACCGATCCAGAAAGGTTATTTATGTCTCCTTGCTGCTGATTGGCTGCTGCAGTTTGATGCTGTGGCAACTGCAGACCAGAATTTCCTCAGTGGAGCGTCTCAAATATTTCTCTTGTTTTTCTTTTTGTTCTTCTTATTTTCCTGTATTTTCATTACTGTAAATTAAATTAAAGAGGCTGTTGAGCACAGTCACTGTTCAGCTTCTGCTTTATCTACATTACAGTAACTGAAGAACCTTGAATAAGTCGCCTGGCGAACAGTAAATTATTGATGTAAAAAGTATTGGTTATTACCCCTACATTTTACTGTATTTTTATTACAAAAAGGTCATAAAATTATTATAGTATTTACCCGCTTAAACCAAAGAAAACATGCTTGCATTAATTAATTGTGGGAGATGGTAATTCAGTGCAAACTGTTACGTATGTATACAGGGTTTCCTTTACATTTTAAGGGTAATGTATTCAGATCAGTTTAAAATGAAAGTAAAGTGATTCAAGTTCAGTCATTTTTTTCTCACAACCGAATTAATAATTGCTGGCAAAAACTCCAGAAAATCCATGGAAACCCAGATATCCTCCACATTTATATATATATCATTCTTTAGTGCTAAATTATAATATCAGTATTTACGTTCTATAACTGCAGTTCAGTGCAAACTGTACTGTATGTTTATGGGTTATTATACTTTAGGAGTAATGTATTAAACTGAGTTAAAATGAAATGTAAGTGTTTTGGGACCATATTTAGAGTTTCCACTATAAAAATAGGCATTAAAAGACCATTTTTATTAACTAAAAGACAACAATGTGGTTTTTCACTATGCACGGATGCTCTTGGTTTACTGTAATTAATGTGTGCTGTGCAGTATAGTGAGAGCTAACTGTAAATATTTGAAGTTAATTTATTGTCTTGAGTTTTTATAAAATTATCACACAATTCCAAGGTAAACAGCTACAAAAACACATTTACCTATCAAGCCTGCTTACATAGAAGTAGTTACTGCAGACAGTTTTAAAAACTTGGAAAATACAGGGAAAACATTGTGCTGTTCATTGCTAATCAAATATAATAATTGCATGATCATAATATGTAATTATACTAAAGTTTCATTAAACGAGTAGCTGAAATTCATGGTTTCTGTAATTCTGAGTGTATCATTTTGTCCATAAAGGTTCGTTCTGTATATTTCAGTCTGCACTGTATTTCGAACAAGGCACAATACAGGGCAATACAATTACTTAATTAATTTTAAATGCACTGTATCAAAACACCTAGTGTTGTACCAGTATTGCTGATAAATTAAGCAAAATAAATAAATTCAGTAACATTTTAAGCACAGTGGCCCAGTGTTGTTAAAAGTGTCTATTCCTCTGAAATATGACAATATATAATAGAATATTGGTTTTGAAATGATGATCGTCACGATCATTATGGCTGACCGGGCCTTAGTTCCACACCATTTGTTGCGGTGCATCTTTAGGATTCTGCTAACAGAGCCTCCGCTGGTTTATTTGGGAGTAGTGAAGGTCATGTTTCTGCGCCGAACTGTTTAGCCTGCAATGTAATACAATCTGGTTTTCTTCAGTCACAGAATAATGGTAAATCTAATTATAGCGTGCTGTCAAAAAGTCAGAAAATGCAGAAATAGAATTGAATTACTCATCCCACCCTTGGTAGACGTATATTGCTCATCTCCCAGATGCCTGAGGACCCGCGTGAGTCTCGGCACAGACCCAGAAAACCTGCTAATCAAAGTACAAAGACTGCTAGGAGGTGCTTTCTACACAGCTGTGCGGAGTGGTACAAATGTCAGCCTCCAGGCTGCCACATAGATAATGCCCCCTCTCCTCTGACCCCACGGCCTCCGTGTGTGTTAGTGTGTGTGTTGTGTGTGAGATATGATGAAGCACTGAACAGTGAGCATGCTGTGTGTATGTCTTGCAGGAAACAGGATGGAGGAGAGCGTATCTCTAGCACTCTAGAGGCCTCGCTGTTCCAGGCTCCGCTGCCCTACACTGCCCCTGCGTTTCTCAAGGTACGATTCCAGCTCTGCTCTCTCTTTCACACTCACAAACATCAACCTGAGCCTTCATTAATCTCTCTACCTTTTATTTTTCTCTCTGTACCTTTACAATCCATAGTTCCCTCTACTGCTTACCTGCAGGGGTATAAATCTAAGATCTCATAATTATCCAATACGGCTATGAAATTTCAAAAATCATACAGTATACTTTGAAATTCCACAAGGATTTCATTTAAATCTATATTTTTGTTTAAATGCTGAGATGTGAGTGGAGTAACTATTACCTCAATAGTAAAATACATCAATAAAGTAAACACAGAAAGCTCACTTTTGGATTTCTATGTTTTTGAATAGCTTAAGAATGCTATTTTGTCCAAAAACAAATGTTGACATGTTTTTAGAGATTATACGATGGCTTGTTTAGAATAGTATAGATTGCTCAATTTAAATAAAAGACAAAAATATATATTCTCAGTGAGCTGACTAATGGGTTATTGTAAAGTCATGTTCAGCTGTGCGAATATTTTTCACATTATTGTGGGTTGACTTCTGATGAGCATCAATAAAAAGAGGAAACCCACACCAGCAGGATCTCACGAAGTCACTTAAAATGTACACGAAGAAAAAATAATTGTTTGTTGTAATAATCTGTGTGTATGTGATTACACATTTAAAAGTAGGTGTTTGAGCAGTGTTAAGTGGGGTGTGGTGTAATTTTTAACAGCACAAATACTTGAACACACAGTACTAGCCTGCAAATCCTGGTTAGGTTTTAGATACACCCTGAAAGCAACAGACACGCAAAGCTGCCAACAGCTGGTGAAAGGAGCGATTCACTCATACGTATACATACATAAAAAAATATATATATACTGCCCTGAATCCTGTGCTCAAAATATTGGAACGTTTTTTTTTCTCGTTATATTTTATGATTATTTGTCTCAGTCACATTTAAACAATTCAGAAATCTAAAGGTGCTGTAGCATCCACAGCACCCACACTTCCCACATAAGACAAGATTCTAGTACTATTCTAATTCTAATAGATAATAATATACTTTTCCTGATGGTTGTTATTATATTTGATTTCATCATTGCAAAATTGATACTAAGAATCATTCAGCTAATGCCTTTGCCTGTGAAGATTTGGCGTTGAAATGAATATAATCGGACAGCTTTAGTTTGTCTGGGTAATGAATATTAATATGGGAAAGCTGAGACAGCGGATAATAAAAAGAGTGGGATTTAGTAAACAGCCGGGTGATCTTCATTTATAAATGTCTGAATCAGTAATTCTGTTTCTCAGTCACACTCTTCATTCCAGGAAACTAAAAAAGCTTATCAACACAATGGGGGTTTTACAGCTTTTTTTTAATTGAGTGTTGGCCAATTGCTTAGAGCACTAGGGATAAAACACAACTCTAACTTTGTTCAAACACATGGTCCTTGGAGATAACCAGTAATTTTTTTTATTTCATACTATGAGAAATAACCAGTCATTATTTTATCAATGAATTCATGTCAAAACTTGAGGAAGAGTATGAAAAAGCAAACGGAATTCTTTACTTTTGGAGATGAGAACTTTTTGTTGGAGTACAGCCTTGTAAAAGTACCATACTTGATGGACTCTATTCCTCATTAGACTCTTTTGTGTAAAATAAACGTTACCCATTCAGATAAAGACATTTTTGGGTAAAGTACAAAGACAGTAGTAAAAATCTCAGTTATCAGCGTTTTTCATTTAATTTGCATTTTGTTGCTTATTACTATGGCAATAATGGTGATGATAAAATATATGTTTATGCATGGTGTTTGTGTTTAAATGAGGAAAATGTTTTCGAGTTATGTTAAAGGGAAATGAGGGATCCTGCATTCTGAATGCATTTGTGTGGTGTGTATTTGAATGTAGTCTGAGTGCGAAGAATCCTACGCTGAAGGACTACAGTCAGCTTGTAGATTAAAGGGATAGAATACGTGTGATGTCAGAGAGCTTTAATAGGGTTCATGAAACAACAAAGCTTATACTGGTAATCTGACTCTTAGAGAGAGAGCGAGAGAGAGAGAGCAAGAGAGAGAGAGAGCAAGAGAGAGAGAGAGAGAGAGAGACAGAGAAGGTGTCTTTTATGTAATAAGCTATTCGCAGTGGGCAGCTCAAAATCTCCTCTAGACAGTAACGCTTCCTGTCACTGTTCATACAAAACACCACTTTTGTGTTTGCTCCCTTTTCACCCTCATTTCTACTTTGTGTTTCTTTAAAGTTGCAGAACTAAAGCCTCTGATTGAAATTTAAGTCAGTCAGTTAAATGTGATTCACATAAGGACAGCTGCCATTAAGCTCCCTCACCAAAGAGGATTTGAGAGTCCTGCTCACTTTCTAATTCTGGCCCGGATGCATGATGTAAGTGTGCTTTCCTCCTTCTGCAGCACAGGCTGATCGGCTGAGATGCCTGTTTGGGAGCTACTGGTGTTAGTCTAAGCCTGAGGGGAATGTCTTGCTTATTCTTTTCATTCCGCTTTGGCAGGAGAGCAGGAATTGCCCGGGCCACAAAGGACAGCAGCAATACCTTGGAGCCATAGCCGGGTGTCTGGCAGGTGGGGGGGTCGCTGGGTTTCCCTCGCTCCACAGTCAGATCCAGCCTGCTGCAAGGCTAGAACAATATGAAATATTACTGATACTTATACCAATAAATAACATTCAGGTACCTGGGACTGCTGATATCATTAATTTGGCCAATAGTGTAACACAGGGCAATGTGGAAACTCCAGATTCTTAAAGGGCAGCTTCAGGGCAGCTTATTAGAAAATGTCACAGGTGTGGTCAGGTGACAAAGCCTGTATTTATCTAAGTTATAGATGATTTTGACTCTGGTTGAGTAGGGGTCATTTATTTATTTATTTATTTATTTATTTATTGATTGATTGATTGATTGATTGATTGATTGATTGATTGATTGATTGATTGATTGATTGAAGATAGGCAGGACATAAAATCCTTGACCCATGTATCAGAAACGGCCAAGTATTAAAAAGATAATAGTTGTGGTTCAACTGTGCTTTACTGACCAGTGTGGTGATCAGTTACCAGTTTCCATATTTCTTACACTTTTTCCTTAAAGTCCTAAATAATATAAAAATGTAAGCTTTGGACTGATTGTTGTTAGTAATTTTTTATGTTCACCTTTTCTGTTTTTCTTTTTTTGTATAATTGACACATTAATTCAGTTGTAACATTTGCTTTACTAATGTTTCTGTTATTGTAACCATGACAATGTTTTATGTTCAACTAGGTCAGCCTGTGTTGTTGCAAGATATGCGTAGTGGTTATTATAAACAGTGGCTTCAGTGAAAGGTAACACATGCACAAAAACACCTCGGAAATAAACTTTTTTTATGTGCCTTTGGATTAATGGCTGGATTCAAGCTGGGCGGATTAACCTATCTGACATCAATATTTTATGATGTTATCAGCCAATCAGTGTACCATAATCTCCCGACAGCGTACACATGGAATAAAATGTTCTCATATCAATAAACAAGCAGTATGTGCTGCCTGCAAATCACTTGAATTAATGGCGAGAGCACTTGGACCCTACTTCTGGGACACAGCGCCTGTGGGCTCGTCTGTGGCTGAGGGGGAAATGGGCTTTGGCTAGCTCCAGTTTGAACCCTGACTCAACTCTCAGGCCTTCACACTCGACCAGACACTTTAGCCATGATTAGGAGAGAGCCGCTTCGAAGCATTGGTTCTCCGTTTTCACTGTCTTCTAACGTTGATTT
>JBBMFX010534050.1:0-16503 GCA_037832545.1 Rhabdalestes septentrionalis
GTAACGCGCCGCTGGCTCACATTGATTTCTGTTGCTGTTTGTGATACAATTTCAGCGATAAGTTGAGAAAATAACAGCGGTTTTCACTTCTACAATATATGCCCTTTTCAGCTGTCGTTTATGTAGTCGACACTGAGATTGTTTAATGTATTTAGTGTAAATATTCATTTATTTTTTATCTTCGGGACATAAACTTGCTGACTTCCATATCTATGCAAGCTGTGGAGCCTGAAAACTACAATGTTGTCAATGTTTATTAAAGCAGGACAGCAATACATATTTGTTCGTGTTTCTGTGGGGTTTTGTGCGTTCCTGATTATTTAAACTTCATACATTCGTGAATATTTCAGATTTAAATATGTGCTAGCTAGCGACAAGCAGAGCAAAAATAACACCTCAGAACTACTGTTTCTGTGTTATACCTTTAGTGCAATACCACATGTGCAGTCCATGCTGTGAGGAATCTCTTTCCAGTCCATGAATACTTCTGCATAATGTATACTGCATAGGTTATCTGTGTGTTAATCCACATAATTCCTTATAATCTATGTACAATATACACTATTCTTATGATCTTTTCAGTTACATCATACCAGTTTGATGTTGAACAATAGTTGTGTTCACCATTTGTGTAATTGCATTTTATTTTTGATTATCTTCTTTATGGGGACATCCTTCTTTTAGTCTTAATGTGGTGTATGATTAATTTGGGGGCAGCATCTGCTTTTAGCTTCAGTTGGCGTTTTGTGGAAATGAATTGGTCATCATTGTACTGTACATTTTAAAGCATTGTGTCGTTTGAAATGTTAAGAAGAAATAATTGTCTTTTTCACCTGCCTAAATGTATTGTACTTGACAATACATTTCTCCATTTTTGTATTTTTTAATTTTCCAGTAATTTCCAGATTTTTTCCGCTGACAATTGCCACCATTGTTTTCTTTGGCCTGTGTCCTTGGGGAAACCAGACATGTGAAATACTTCAATGCTGCGCAGCCAACCATGGTGTCACTTCTCTGTAAAATGTTTGTTATAGCCATTGCTGTTAGATCCCAGACTTCAGTCATGTTATAGTAAAATGTATTTTATGTTTCTAATTTGTGTCCTTCATTTTCTTCTTTTTTGTATTTCTTTTATGGCATTAGCTGCTAAGGGAGGCTTACATATAAGAATTTTCCATGTGCACTGTACCTGTGTACCAGTGATAAATTATGGGACAATAAAATGTATTTGATTTTCCATATTCATCCTCGTTAAATTTTCCATGAGCTAAGTGTTGCTTGAAACTGCAGGTTGCCTTTTGTTGTTATTCTGTGATATCTGTTTGAAACACATTAACATCAATATATTATTGATCTTATATTAATACCAAGGATCTGTGGTAGACTTTATATTGTAAAGTACACTGAATGCCAACATGCTAAGATCAACAATGCTGAAATTACCATCTTGGGCAGGTTTATGAGGCCATATATATATATTTTAATTCTAGATTTTTTATGGTGCATCAGTTATATAATGTTGAACATTAGAACTCCCAAAGAATACTGCATATTGGTATATGCAATTTATTTTAGCCTTATGGAAATAAGTGCTAATGCTTGAATGTTAATGCTACAAACATTCTCTCAAAAAAAAAAAGCATGAACAAAAATAAAAAACTTAGGATTATGGCAGAGCAGCGTTTGATTATGGCAGAGCAGCATATATTTGGAACTATAAAGGCTTACGTGGACCACGTGACCGGATACGGTGGCGAGATCAAACAGCATCACATCTCTTTCTCTCTACGGCTCTGAGTGTACCCCGCTAGCAAACAGACGACATGGGTGAACTGGTTTGGTTTTGCAAAGCCGAAGATAATGTAGAAACATAGAAAGTAATGTTGTGCATGTGCGAGGGAGTTGGCGTCCTTAGTACGCTTACGACAAAATACGTAACTGTGTTACAATTACGTAGCTAATTAGTTATGTACTTAACTCAATGAAAACACAGCTTATACTGGTTTATCAATAATGCAGCAACTACAAGCTCCATTATACGTAATATACAAATATTTTTGTAAATGCCATTAATATGTAGTTTCAATTATTTACCTGCCCTCACCGCGATCCTCCTCCACCCAGGCCACAATCTTTCCTTCCCAGCCGGGCACCACCGCTTCATCCTGGAACACCTACAGGAAGCAGTCAGCCTTCACAATCTATTCACTGCCTTAATGATTTTTTCTAGTCAACAGGAATTGTGTTTGCATGCCTTTGCTCTAATTTAGCAGTTAGCTTCACTTCAAACAGTACCAATGAATTATAAAAATTAAGACAAAATATTTGTGTTAATAAATAGAAAGTACATTAGCATACTTCTTCTTTCACTGTGCCAAATTCTGGGTCCAAGGCTTTAAAGTGGTATCTGTAACTGCCCTCTCGATCGATTGCCACCTTAAAATCCTGCAGGGTAACCTCTCCTAGCCTGACAACATAACACATACATGTAAATTAATACTTTTAACAAATATATATATTTAAAAAAAATGCAATAGGATGGTTTGTTGAACTGACCTCTTGGGGATGTTGATCATGAAAGGTGTGAGAGAGCGGTCTGTGAAGTAGAGGACCTTGGTGCAGACAGAAGAGTTCAGCACAGGGTTGCTGTGAGAGTGTGAAATTTCTGCAGAAAAGCACACAGTCAACAGATAAATCTTTCAATGCTCATTTCACACTTTACAATTATAAAAATGTGTTAACATTTTAAAAGTTGGAAGATGGAAAGTACACCTGCTATATATACTTGTGGGTGCTTGGTATAAATATAAAGCATCCCCTAAAGATTTTGTTTGCAACGGATGAAAGGTGTCTGTCAAGATAAAAACACGGGCCCATATTTTTAATGAAATACATTTGAGAATGACAGTTTTGTTAATTCTTCTTCAGCAAAATTGCTAACTTTTACATGTATCAACACAGAGTGATTATAAGCTTGCTACAAAGTATCCACATTGGAGTGCTTGCGTGTCAGAAAAATGATCCTTTCTTTACCCCATGCAACAAAGTTTTTCTGTTTGTTCCAATTATTTCTTAATTTAGAATTGTGAAAAATGTAACCAAACTGTTTGACTGTAACATCAGAGCCAGCTCGGCCACGCAGCTCCTCGCCAGAATTCTAGGAGACACTCACTCTGGACCAGGTGTATGAAAGAGAGGAGTGAGTAGTGATTTGGGGCATGGCAGCCAGAGTAGGTGCCACAAGGATAAGGCTGTCAGGCACCTAATCACGAGTCCACCTGTCAGTAATGAGAAGTAGTAAGTGTCTGCATCATGTGATTGGCTGGATGTCTGTGTTAGTGTGTATTTCTACCCAGTTGATTCAGGTCTTTTTTTGTCTGGACACCAAACTTGTATCTTGTGGGCTGCTTGCCTTATGACACGCTGACGGTCTTCCCAAACACCTAAGGACAATGCCAGACATGGCTATGCAATGTGATTTGTCCCCATTTTTTGAGAACTGTCTGTGTACTTCCAGACTGAAGGGTCCTCTCTGGAAAAGTCTGGGAACATACAGACATCACCTCTCGCAGCTGTGCACCACCGGCAAACCTGGCGAGCCCCAGCATGTCGTGGAATTGCTTAGTAGTTTTTTATAGCGCACCGGTAGAACGCTGGAACTTTTGAGTTTCGAGAACGCACTGAACGGGTGCATGTAATCCTTGTTCTTGTTTGCAAAGAAACTAGGCAAAACAGATGTCCACAATGCCTACTAACAACATTGACTCACCAGACCCAGCTTACACAACTGAACACTGTGGTGGGTCAGCTGGTGGATGCCATGCCTGTGCGAGCATGAGGGCCCAGCATCATTCCTCTCTGCCAGAAAGGTATGCTGGGGACCCAGCCACATGTGGCAGTTTTTTTTTTTAAGTTGCCATGTATATTTTTCAGATTTTCTGGAGATCACACCCGAGCAACAAGTGTCCTTTTTGACTAAGAGACTGACAGGGCGGGCACTAGAATGGGTCACCGCCATGTGGGCAGTGGAGAACAATCAAATGCCCAACAATGAAACCTTTAGGGCCAATTTCATGAACATTTTGACATTCCTAACCACGGCCAAACCTGCAGCAGTACGCTGCTAAGTTTAAAGCAGGGCACAGATTCCGCCGTTGATTACTCCATAAGGTTTCGGGTCCTGGCAGCTGAAAGCAGCTGGAATGATCACGCACTCCGAGGCATTTATACAAGAGGTCTCAATGCAGATTTGCAGACTGAATTGGCCTTCTGCGATGAAGGAATGTCTCTGGAGCAGCTGATCATGCTCAAAATCTACTTGGATCAGCATGGGAAAACCCACCAGACTAAGACTGCACAAGACAACAACACCAGCCGCCCTGTCCGCATGTCCACAGCTCCACCCGAGGTTCCTGAACCCAAACCCATGGAGGTGGGTTCGCAGCGGCTCTCTGGACATGAATGACATTGGAGGATGTTGGAGGGGCTATATCTCTACTGTGAGAAAAAGGGGCACTTAGTGGCCATCTGCTCAGAAAGTGCAAGTTTGATTCTCTGACCACAAAAATAATACATTTCCGATTTCTGTGTATTTGTGTACTGTTAATGGTTTTGTGTCTGTTTCTCCTGTAGTAGATTCTGGGTCGGTTGGGAACTTTGTGTCCAGGGTGATGGTGATGTCCTATGGGTTCCCGGTCGAAAGATTAAATGATACTGTCCCGGTGCATGCTTTGAACAGAGCTTTGTCAGGTGGTAAAATGGTGCAATGGAAAACATGAGGAAAGTTTGAATTTTTATGTAATTGAACTAACTCATCCCCTCATGATCCTGGGGCTACCCTGGCTGAAACTTCATAACCCCATTATAGATTGGGGTTGTGAAATGGGGGTCTCATTGCGAAAAACATACAGCCCTGCTGGTGGCATCCACCTCTATTGAGAGCCCTAATGCAGAGGCCTCTGTAAACATTCCCCTGACTTATCACGATCTATGGGAGGTACTTAATGCATCCAAGTTCCCATGTCTCCCACACAGTCATTCTGGTGGTCGTGGACCATTTTTCTAAGAGAGTTCATTTCCTTCCATTCCGTTCTCTCCCCTATGCATCGGAGGTGCCCAGAACTCAATGCGCCGCTCTGCAACTGGTCTAACGCCCTTTGAGTGCATGCTGGGGCGTCAGCCCCCACTCTGTCCTTGGGACAGCACCACCGCCGAGGTTCCAGAGGTGGATGACTGGTTCCGTAGGGCAGAGCGAGTGTGGGAGCAGGCAAACGCTTCTGTCAGCAGAACATTTCAGCAGTTTCAGAGGGTGGCAAATCGGTGTCGGAGAGACGTGCCCACCTACAGTGTTGTAGATAGGGTCTGGCTCTCGGCCCGGGAATTCAGATCGACTTTACCATCAAGTAAGTTGTCTCCTAGGTTTCTCGGTCAATACAAAATTGTCGAACAAGTGAACCCAGTCACGTTTAAATGAACACTGCCATCTCATATGAGAATTCGCCCTGTGTTTCACATATCTTTTCTCAAACCCGCAGTGGCAGGATCGTTGGACCAAGGAGAAGTGGAGCCCACTCTCCCCGGCATGGTCGAGATCGAGGAGGCTCCAACGAGATGAGTGTGTGGTGATTGGGGGCATGGCAGCCAAAGTGGGTGCCGCAAGGATTAGGCTGCCAGGCACCTAATCACGAGTCCACTTGTCTGTTATGAGGAGTCATAAGTGTCTGCATCGTGTGATTGGCTGGATGTCTGTTTTAGTGTGTATTTTTACCCAGTTGATCCAGGTCTTTCTTTGTGTGGACACCAAACTTGTATCTCGTGGGCTGCTCGTCTTACGACACGCTGACGATCTTCCCAGGGCAACGCCAGGCACGGCTCTGCAACGTGAGTTGTCCCCATTTTTTGACAACTAACAATCTGTGTACTTCCAGACTGAAAGGTCCTCTCCGGAAGCACCTGGGAACAGCTGGGAACCAGTGAGCCTGGAGAGCCCCAGCACGTCGTGGAGGTATTTAGTAGTTTTCTGTAGCGTGCTGGTAGAGTGCTGGAAATTTGAGTTTCGAGAACGCACCGCACGGGTGTGTGTAATCCTTGTTTTTGTTTGCAAAGAAAATTAAAGAACTGTGGGCACTTAAATTGGTTGGCTGTATGCTTCCTGTCCCTGAGTGGGGGCGGTAGAGACCAAATGCGCCACAGTGAAGTTCCTTGTTAGAGTTTTTGATTGAGGAGAAACAGGAGGAAAGCAAATATGCATGCAAATAAAAATCATCGCGGCCGGAAAATTATCGACCTCATTTTAATTATCATGCAATTAATTGATTTATTGTTCATCATGACAGGCCTACTTGTATTCAGCCTCATCAACCTAATCTATATAACCTATAAAACATACCTTTTGTGAAGTCTTTGCGATTATTTGTAAACCTTTAGACCAAGCACGTGCCAGTACTTCAGTCATGCTGTGCTCTGTCAACTCCTCCAGGTTTTTGCATGTTTTGTCACTTTGTTTCTTGTTCGGAGTTAACTAGACCTCCAACTCCTTTTCAAGTTGGGGTGTTTCAGAAATGTCCCACTTGTGGAGGGGCTTGTCCAACCCAAGTTCATGTCCTGCGGACCTTACTCTGCCATCCTCTAACTATACTTCCAATTATCTATATTTCCAATTATCTATCTTCTTAAACCTCTGATCGGCAGGTCATCTAAGCACTCGCTCCATTTTGTCAGAAGTTTAAGAGTAAGACTTACTTGCACTGGGGGGCCAGGACTCTCTGTCTGTGTAAGTAGCCTTGTGCCCTGGAGATTTTGCCCTCACCTGAAAAACAAAAAGGAACAAAGTAAATTTTTCTCTGACAGAAAGATCTTCCCAGACTGCTACATGAGGTAGTGTGTACTTAGTGTATTAATATAACAGTTAGAACACTGCTGCTTTCCCACCTTTCGCTCCTGCCGGTGATGTAAATCCAGTGAGTATAGGCGGTCCATAAGACTGGCCACACCCTGCTCCAGTGTGTCTAGTGTGTGATGCTGAGGGTCGTGTCCTGCAAAGCTGTTCCTAAGACTTCGCAGAGCATCTCGCACCAACTGCAACTCCTCTGCCTGACAGAAAAAAAATTGTTTACTTGACAACTGTCACCCTTCCACTTGTTGCACACAATATGGCCAAGTGCTTCTGTTGTACTGTTCACTAGAGTTTCCATGGCTAAACAGCTGTTCTCAAAACAAACAACAATGTATGCAATGCCAAGTATCAGGTGGAGTCTTGTAAAGCATGTCACCAATGGACATGTTATATCTTTGATCTCTTTAATAGCTGCAATTATTAACAAAAAATGAAAGATGCCCACTCACCCCTTTGTGTGATTTTGTTGCACTGTGCTCCAGAGTTACCAGGTGAGCATAACCATTGCTTTGAGAGCCAGGAAGCTGGAACAGATGATGACATATAAAGTTTTTATTGCAAAGTAAATAAAAGACAGAAAATATCTTTTAGTTGCTTTTTGCTTACCTCATCTTGCTCATGGTTCATCAGCTCATGAAGAACCACGTGCTTATGTTTCAATTCCCTTTGCAGGTCAGCCTGGAGATTACAGCAGAGGGGTATGAGAACAGCTAAATCAGATGGGGAGGCACATATTAGGTGTGTTATGGGGGTATTTAGTGACATACCTGCAGGTTGTTGCTATTTGTCAGCTTGCGCAATGCTTCATCTAGCTTGTGCTGTTGTTGCTGTAGAAGTCGATCCTTCTGCCCCAAATCTTTCTGCATAGTAAATGTGATAATTACTCAAACACAGCCACCATGTTAAACTGTACAGTGTCAATAAGAATTTTTTCTCAGAGCAGGGCAGTAACAAAGATGAGATGAGTTCTGATTAGAAGTATAGATGCAATGTGCTGATGCTGGTTGCTCATAGAAGCACAGGGACGCACAGTACCTTATATTCACTAAGAAGACTGTTTCTTTCCTCTAGCTTCCTCTGGAGCTCAGCCTGAGAAACCACATACACACTCAAATTATCACATAGTTTTATTGTATGGTTTTAGGATTGTTCAATGATTAGAAATTTTTCATTTTGCCTAAAAAAAATGAAAAGCATTTAAATAATCTCTAGATTACTTGCTACTAATATAATTTACAGTTTAATCCTTACAAAGTACACATGCACAAATCCTATACTTACATTTTGCCCCACTAGTTCATCACGGTTTATGCTGGTTCGCAGGAGTTCTTGTTTAAGCTGCAGTACAGATGCCTCCTGTACAGCCATGCGCTGCTGGAGAGCCTCCTGCACACACAGTAAACTATTACCATGCAGCGCCCACCACCCATAACTACATACTGTTGCACTACATTGCATATTTATATGTATGATTTACTTGCAATTTGTAGAAAGAACAAAATTATTAATTGCAGTCTGTTGCTGAAATTATGGATGATAATTACAACAATTTGAAGTTAGGTAATACAGATGTATGAATCAGATAAACCTAAGCTTGTTATTTCTGTTTTCTCAGATGTGCTGTGAAATAAGATTAAATGAGGGTGCTCTCATCTACACTATGAATGTGGAAAAGCTGAACAAACGCACAGGAGAATATTATTAGGTACAGTAGACCTCCAAAATCCCAAGAGCAGTGGTAAATTTGTGATGTGGTAATACATTTTTATAGCCTAAACCTAAATATGCCCACCATTTTGCAGGAATGAAAAAACAGGGCTTTAAGAAGAACAAAACAAAAAACAAGAGAATGATTGCAGCTAATTTGCAGTGTTTTCTGCAAAGAATTCTTTGTTTGCTTCTAAAAAAAAATAAAATCTGCAAATGACTGAAAATGACAAACTCTGAACCAAGACTTAGTGGAGGAACACTGTACTTTTCATAGGATGATAAGAACTCCTGCAACAGGAGTACTTTTAATGGGCCTACATTGGAATAACATTTTTTGTAGCCTAGTATCAAGTCAATATTTACATGGTGATAGTCATGAACACTGTAGTTATTGTCAGTTAATTACATGTCCCTATGCCTTTCTTTTGGGGATTGTTACATATGTTCACTCACTCTTGTGAATGGCTTCCATTAAGAATATCAGATATGGAATCAGAAATTCCATATATGTTTCTCTAGTATCTGTGTAGTATTAATGGAGGCCTGTTCTTAAGAGTTCTTCAGGATAAATGTTAGTATTGAGACTGTAAGACTTACTTTGACACCTTGTAGGTTGCGTGCCTCCTGTTTAAATTTCAGCAGCTCCCTCTACAGGACAGATAACAAAAAACGATCAGAACAAAACTAAATGCCACAAAGGAAGAGGTAAAGTGCAATTCAAGATACTTTATTAAAGCTAGGGTAAGGAGATATAGAAGCTATGAGATATATATATATATATAATAACAACACATTGATCTAATGACACTTTATGATTCAAAATTTTGCACATGCTAGTATTGTGCAGCAATTTGCATATTTGCAAATTACAACATTTATTCATAGTCTACCACAACTATAAATCCAGAGAACTAAAAAAAAAAGACGCTACCTTGAGTTCCTGTCCCTCCTCCATGCTCTGGTCAAGACGACTGCGGATTATTACCTGCACAGAATAAACAGAGGATTCCTTTACTTTCAGGCAAAATGCACAGCATGGAAATGCATGGGAACTCGATCAAACGCACAGAAACAGGGCCAAGTGGTAAGGAGTGAGAGAATAAGGGAGGAAAATGGCTGAGTTAAGTACAGACCGAACTAGAGAGAGAAGCAGGTGGATGAAGAGGAAGAGAATTGGATACCTGCAACTCATTCACCCAGAAGTGCGCACGCGCACACACACACACACACACACACACAAACACATTCACATAGTAAAGTGTGCACCTCACCACAGAGTAACCTGATCTATGTAACTGACCTAAGGCTGCAAAAATATAAGAGAGAAAAACAAAACTATTACCAATTGCTGTTCTGCATTTTCCACTCCTTCTCCCAAGCTTAGCGAGACGTCTTGATCATCTACAGGTAAAGATCCATGGAGGAGCAAAGCCTGTAATCACACGCATACACACACACACACATTTATGAATTATCACACAGGGGCACAGTGTGATTTTCAATTTGATATGTATAAATTAATTTTGAGCTATTTATTATTAACTCATTATCAGACATTCCTCTTATTTCTTGTAAAATCGTTTATTTTTGCAAATGCTAAATTAAGTTACTATATCAGAGATCACAGATTTTTATAGCCTTTTTTAATCATCGTACTATTGGTTTGTTGCAGATCTTGCTTGCAAATTGAATGAAGAAACTGAATAATGTGTTACATATTGTGTACCGTAAAACAAAGACTTAAATATTGTAATTTTTGCCTTGTTTGTAGAAAAAAACAAAATACTGTATTATATAAGTTGTATTGTGAAAATGCTCTTCACATATTTTTAATTCTGCCTAACAGCTCACCCATAAATTCAGGTCAGTAAGCAAGAAAAATCCAGAGAATGCATGTCTAATTCTTCTTATTCAACATATGGCTGGAAGCTTGTGATGATCTATGCCAGACCAGCAGGTCACCTGTAAGCTTGACACCATTCTCCTAGCCTCCACCATCTCCCTCTCCAGCTGCTCCTGCTGCTCCCACAGCTGCTCCTCCCAGACACAGCTACGCATACACATCCCATCATGCTCTGGGATGGCTCCTAAGACAGATAATACCAGTTTAATTATATAATTTGTGTAGCAGAGTGAAAGCGGATGCACTGAACCAGAAAAAGCTGATGCTCTATAATGGTACCAATCAGTACATTTTCCATGGCACTAAATTATCCAGATGTGTTAAAAGTACCTGCTTTAGTATTTGGATCTCCCGATTGGCTCTCCAAAAACTGTGCTTTCTCCTCTTTTAGGCTGATGGAATCTTTTGGAGTCAGGATGGGACTGGGAGGGCTCAAACTGAGAGGACAGAAAAAATGACAGACAAATAGTTTTTGTGAACTAAGGAAACATTTTAAGCCAGAGCTAGGCCTGAAAATATTTTTTATTTTTCATGTTGGTCCAGGGGATAACAAAATGTAATAAAATTGTTCAATTCTTAGAAGGTTGAGGATGAAAAAAGCATTTTACTAGATGTCTAATGCCACAGATATTCAGAGTCCTTCGTGCAGTTACAGCGGCAAAGCAGTGAAGGTGATTTAACGAATGTTTCCAGTCCATTGATGCTTATGAAAAATTACCTCATACATTAAATGAAGAGCATGAACTCAATGGTATTATTTTAAGAGCTTTGCTGTAAAAACATGACTACTATGTTTAAAAACTAACACAAAATTGCTTGTCATACGTTAGTTCATTTTGCGTTATTGATGCTACTTAAAAAGCCACAGCCAAACATGGCCCATGGCTATAAATAATCATGTCAGAATATCCAGCGTCAACTAAGAAAATTCTCTTTGGGTTGGGTTGTTATGTGAACATGTGGAGTCTATTCTGCAATATGCTTTTCATCTAATGAATTACTGTACAATGCTATATAATTACAATATTACATTGTAATAATCTACCATATATCAAAAATGACAGGTTCTGTCAGTGAAAGGATATTTGTTAGTCCAACTTTCTTAATTCATATTGCAACCGTATGCTTTATTTCCTGTGCATCGATCAACTATAACTCATCGGCTTTATTTTCACTTTCAATAACCTGATATTTCTGACAACATTTTTGACAACACTTACAGAGACAGCAAACAGCCAAATTATCCTCCATAGGGTTTAATGTTATATTCTTCTGAAAACTTCCATGTTTAAGCCTTACATGGAGTGTTCCTAAAAGACCAAATTTTTACAAAAGATATGGATCAACCACTGCAAAGCTGTAAATCATAAGCCTTAATAATCTTTCTGGCAATATCTTCCAGCAGATTTTGAGTTTTGAGTGTGTGTTTTTAACAGAGATTTCAAAGAGCAGATACATGAGATAAATTATCTATTTTTGCTACAATAATGCTAGCTCTACAAACAAACAAAGAAGGAGTTGTTCTTTTGGTGTGAGTGTGTTTGTGCTTCAGGGACTCATAGTCCTTAGCCAGGCAGCTGGACATGAAACAGAGACTCTAAAAAATACAGCCTGCTTCTCTCTGAATTTCTTCATTGTGGAAAGAGGGGAGTGTGTCCTCTTTTGGAGCCTGTCCCCCTCAATGCCCTCATTTCCCCTTGTACACCGTACAGTTCTGGACACAAGTTGAGCAACATTTTATCTGGCTCCAACTGTAAGAAATGTGGGAAATTCTGCTCATTTTCAATTCTTCCAATTCATGTAGCATTACTTTGCACAGTGATTTTAAACTACTAATACAGTAAAGACCAGCTTTATTATTGTTCCTTGCATAAATCAAAACCTATTTTCAAAAAAACTTGTGAAGTGTAGAATTTACTGAATATTGATATAACATGCTGGACTATTCATTAAGTAACAGTTTAAATTTCTCACTTACATGGTGCAGCTTAGCTGAAATTTGGCTTTTGAATGTATATCCTAAGAATACACAGCTACTGTGTGTGATCAACTACTGCTGTAAGCTGGGATACCTCTGTCTATCACTAATAATCTCATCCTAGTTGGACACTTCTCTGGAGCAAAACTATAACTTGATCCACAAAGTATACAAGAGAATCTCAATAATTAACAACATTCTCTCCCTCTCTCGTCCTAGAACAACATCTGATGCCCCTACAATGGTACTTGCAAGGGCTCATTAGATAACCCACATTAAACAGGCAGTGATTAAATATAATTACAGGAAACCAAATTTTAAAAAAATGTATTTCCACTTCAGTATTTGGCATGTGTCCCAGAAATTCATGTTTCTATAAACACAGTCATCACTGTGCTGATAAGTGCTGATCCAACAAAACTATGCATGTTCAAAAGGGGTCAAGGGAGTGAAAAAGTAACCCTATCTATTATCAGCATTTGAATTTCATGACTGAGCATGTTGAACATCCAGACAAAAAGACCATCACCTCTTCTTAAATGTTTAAAAGCAATTCAATTTGAGGGTAAACCCATTTGGAACCTTAAATAAAAAATCAGGGGCAGGACATACTCTTCGTTTATGTGATCTGACATCACATAAAACAACACTGACACATGTTGACAATCTGTATTGACTAACATACATAAAAATTAAAACGGCGCACTCATTCTAAGGTGAGGAATGTCTGTTTATTTGTCCAAGAATTTTTGAAAAGTGATAAGCAGTAACAAAACACAGTTCTCTAAAATACAGTCCGGGTCCACCGAGCCACTGTGCTGTCAGAGATATAGACATCACTCTTTCAACACTAATTGTGCTGACACTCAGAAGTGGGACACAGCAAAGTGACCTTAGTCCATCACAAAACAACATTCAGCCCACAGAAATGAATGCTACTCACTGAGAAAAAGGCTAATACTAAAAGAAAAACATTGGCTACATATTAGACTACACAGGAAAATCACAAACTGTGATCTCCCACGAGTACTAGACAGCAACTTTCAACTCTAAAAGTCAATTTACAATATTAGGAAACATGCTGTAAACAAAGTCTTACCATTTTATTTGTTTAGCTCCCATGTTGACATTAAGCTGCTACCCTACTGCATTGCTTCTGTTTGTCCATGTAGCAAGGGCTAGAAACCTGGTCACCAGCATCTTTCCCAAACGAACACTAACTCACACAGCGTCTAGGTCCACATGCTCACAGAGTCACAGAAAACACAGAGAGACAGCAGCAGAGACTTACTGAAATGTCCAGTGCCAAATAAAAACTGCAATTTTCTCCAAGAAAACCCTTTAAATGGAGTTAATGCTGTGTCTGTACAGCAAATGGGCAGTTAAAAAACTTTTGGAGTGTGATCTGCTCCTCAGCCGCTCCCGACGTGGCACATATGGAAATTCTGTTTTCGCTCTCCACCTCAATTACAGAGGAGAGAGGCACAGCAGCTGTATCCTGACGAATCTCTTTGGCAGTCTCTCTACGATTTCTCTCCTCTCAAACTACTACTCATTCATGTTAACAGTTATTCACAGCCAGACTCATAAAGCTCATAGTCTTGAGAAAAACAAGGCTCCCCCTGTTTCTCTTTTGCTCTCTCTCACTCTCTCACTTTTTGCTACAGAGATGTCAGACATGGCTCAGCCCTCTTCTCTTTCCCCTCCCCCTCTTTCTCAACCCACAGAGATCAGTGGCTTGGAAAAGCAGGGTCAAGGGGGACCTGCAGTAATTTGGATAGAATAAATGAAGCAGATGAACGCAGCTCTGCCAGCACAGCTTCATTCTTTTTTCCTAAAACAATGTTGAATCAAACTATTCTTGTTTGATTCTTACCCAAGGAAATTATTTAGCAAAACATGTTTGGTGTCTGATGCTTGGTCCTTTAGTTCTACATTTAACGTAATAAGCTAGCTAACAGTCAATTACATTGCATGTAGCTTGAGTGCCAACATTTTTTCTTACTCTTTTTGGTTAGTTTATCACTTCTCTTTTAGCTTTTGTAGTTTTTGAATATTGTTTCTTACATGTAACAACATATTGTAATTTATTGCATGTATCCCCAAATTAGTGTTATGATTTGCGATTTGAACAACAGCCTGTTGGACAAAAACAAAAGCATTTATTGAACAAAAAAAAACAATAAAGAAAAGCAAAATTCAGCGTGGCACACACCTAATTATCTGAGACACACAGTAGCTTGTGCTCTTGAAAATGACCAAACCCTAAAACCAATAAAATTAAAGGTCTTTAGAGATTTGACTGGCCTTGCAGAGGCCAAGTATTTTTCAAAATTAGGTCTATCACTTGAATAAAAGTTACCAATTTCAAGCCTTGCGGCCATAGGGCCGAAATAAAAGCGGAGTCATGCACTTCCTTGTTATCAGTAGGTAAGCAATATCTTTAAAAACGATAAGGCATGCTGGTACTTCAAATGGCATCATTGAGCACAATATCCCAGCAACATCCCACATTTACAAAACAAACAGAACCAAGCCCTCAGGAGGCAGCCTCTTGCCTGTCATCCTTCCTAAGCACTGCTCATAAATGCAGTGAGGAAAATGAAAGGCTTGTGATAAGGTGCTGGAGGGTGTGCTGGAACTTCAGCCTGAACAAGAGAGGCTCTGAACTGGACTGACAGGGTGCAGCATGGGGCTGGGTGGTTCCAGGAGGTTTAACAGAATGGCACTATTGTTCCCCGTGGCTGAAAGAGAGCCAGCTGTGCCAACAGGCCTGACGGACAGGCCTGGAGACAGGGGTCTCAAACCAGCTGGTTAGCTCATGCCTGGGTTAAGGGAGACCTAAACAACTGTGGTTTCAAAACAGCTTGACCGGTTCCAGTGCACTGGAAATAAGGAAATTGGTTCATACTATGTACCAAAAAAAGAAAAAAGCATACGCACTAACATGAACTGAACTAATATTTCCAACACCATCAAATTGCTTTTATGTTAATACCAAATGCACACCAAATGTCTGCCTCCTGATGCTATTAAAATGCTGTTGATAGAGCTAGAACCAACAGTGGTAAATGCCAGAAATAATTGCCATGTTTAGCTTGATAATCTAAGATATAATATAACATTGCATTACAAGACAATCTGTACGATACAGCATACATTATTCCTGAAACTTCACTAAAGGAAATTGCAACACATTCTTATACCCACATAGGCTTTATACTCGTGTGTCTAAGACTCACCTGGAAGCTCCTGTCTCTGGGTCCTCCTCAGAAGGTCCTCTTTGTCCCTCATACTGCTGGACTAGAGCACGCACACTCCAACATGGGTTCTCAAAATCTTCTTCAGTGCTTGAGCCTCGGCTGAAAGGGGGAAAAAGGGAATGAAGATCAACATTTCTTCAGGTCAGATGTTTAATTTTAACTCACAGAGGAAGAACAATCTTCCGTCAGACAGCTTTTTCAAAGACTTTGAAATATTATACACTTAGTTAACCCATTAATTCATTTTAAAATGAAATAAAACAAAAATATATTTTTATCCATGTCCTCAAGCACTTAAAAATGTTCACCACAATATGCTATACCTTCTTTATAAAATTATAGAATTAACAATGCTGCAGTACATACATTCAACAAGCAGAGGGCAATATTCCCTGCTGCAAAACCAGTGAATCCTCTTACAGAGGGGGGTAGAGCAAAGCTCCTTTCCCTCTTAATCTAGTTAAAAAGGAGCACAATACTCAGGCCTTAGGTAATTGATCTCCCCAGTCCTCATATGCTTTACGCAGAGAATAAACATGCCGCATTTTATGGATAAGGTAAGAAAATGTGACAATGAATGAAAGCGTTGGTACTAGAGGTCGACCGATATATCGGGCCGATATTTGGAATTTTTCAATGTATCGGCATCGGCCGATATCCAAGTGCACTATGCCGATTTACCCATTATTATTGTTGCTGGGAAACATGTGGCCCATGCTACTTGCTTGCACTAAAAGATTTTGATGCTGCTGTG
>JBBMFX010534158.1:0-13601 GCA_037832545.1 Rhabdalestes septentrionalis
AGTCTTACAGTCATTAGTTACAGAGACAGTCTTACAGTCATTAGTTACATAGACAGTCTTACAGTCAGTAGTTACAGGGACAGTCTTACCCTCAGTAGTTACAGGGACAGTCTTACAGTCATTAGTTACAGAGACAGTCTTCCAGGCAATAGTTACAGGGACAGCCCCCCTGTAGAGACTGAGGGTTATATGTCTTGCTCAAGGACTCAATGGTAGAAACTTTGTGATCATCGGGTTTACAGGCAAGTGTTTTACACACTAGGCCACTACCACACTTCATTATAAGAATTATAGGAACTCTTCATCAGTACAACTCTTCACGGGGGACGTGCAAAATAAATTCCTTGATATGAACAGATACTAAGGAGATTAGACTGATTTGAGATCCTGTGTACCTGCATGTTTCTGATCACAGCACTCTAGGAGCCACCAAGCAACGACTGTCCTTCCAGAGGACAGCAGCAGGTATGTTGACCCGTCAACGCTGCACGTATTTTCTGAACGTGCAGAAAATAAACAAAGATGCAAACACCCTCAGCACAACTTTCCATGGAAAGGATTTCCCCTAAATATGATGACTCTGTGGTTTCATTGCATACATAAACACACATCCAAAAAAAAGCAGAAGAAAAACCTGATCTGCTGAAAGTCACACACAGAGTTCCAGTATTCTAAATTCAGCTCTACTACAATGACCTTTCAGCAGAACGGCAGATGAGCGAACGGCATTATGTGTGGCGATACACTGGATAGTTCCGTATGTGTCATGTGCTTGGGAATTAGCAACCTCTTAGCTCAATAAAATACATCATTTAAATAAAGAAATAAATAGCAATAATAATAAATTACAATTATTGGTACAGGTAATAAAGAATTCAGTGAAGCACATGATTTGCATTTTATATATTTCTCACATTAGTCACACTAAATAACTGCCTAATTAAATGGTCAACACTTTATTTGAAGGCAAACACAGAAAGGACCCTTATGTTACATGCATGTGCATTAACTAATGCTTGAATGAAGGGCGTTAATGATGGGCCCTTGAATTTACACAGTTAATCCATTGTACGTAAACTCGTCAACTATTTTTTACAGTGGTGGTAAATTGAACCATGGGTCACAATGTCTACAACACTACCACTAACTCT
Organism: Rhabdalestes septentrionalis; assembly: GCA_037832545.1. Taxonomy (NCBI): domain Eukaryota; kingdom Metazoa; phylum Chordata; class Actinopteri; order Characiformes; family Alestidae; genus Rhabdalestes; species Rhabdalestes septentrionalis. The sequence continues at coordinate 1,152 of JBBMFX010534158.1, forward strand.
ATTACTACTACCACCCCTCCTACTAACAATAATTGGAAATTATTTATAATCCACACCTGAATACATGTGAACATTCACACCTGTTGTGTTTGTATGGACTGAAGATGGCAAAATAGTGGTCAATCTGAAAAGAGCCTTTTCTTCCCCTTTAAACAGAAATGTCAAGCAGTTATAAGATCATTATACAGCATCGTTCCTGAGTATAGGGATCTCTAAGACAACAACCTAGTTATTGATGGTGTCACATTATTTTCTTCATTAAACATCTCACATTATCTTACATGGATCATAATGGCCTTGGGCCCTATGTAGGTGGCTTAAAGTGTTCGAATAACCAGCTCATGTTCTCAACACATGTATTTAGACAGTGTTACTGAATGTGAATATGGTAGAAGCCTTTTTATTTATAGTAGTTCATGAAGGATCAAGGATAAGCAAGTCATGTTCTGGCGAAAGGACCAATGACAACAAAGTCGTTCCTCTTGAATACACCTGCACGCCCTTCCTGTCCGGAGACAAAACAGTTTATTTTCAGAATTAAGGTTAAGGGAGGTAATGTGACCTTTTTGTTTTTGGTTAAAATTAGAGTCCAGGTTGTTACCTATAGAAGAAGCAAAGTGAAAAGTAGATGCAGCTGTTTGGGTTTTGCTCAGGTGCGGCACAGAGTGGCCTAGAATCTATTCTCTCTTACCAGGGGGAATTCAACCTCTATTATCAGGCACACGCGCGGACACACACCAACCATTGGAGATCTAGAGCTTTTGCTTAGCAAAGCAGAACAAACTGAAAGATGATCGGCCTGTAAAAACTTTTCCTCTTTGACAAACTGTGTTGTTACACTGCTGGAATTAGGAAACTGCCCCAAAATTACTGAAGAAAGGAAAATATATTGCAACATGCGTGACATACTCAACTGTGTTACTTCTCTAGTTTTTATATTCCGGATTTCTGTACATAGCATAGCGTATTTTCATATTGAACTTTTAGAATTTATTTAGACTTTATATATTAGCTTGTTCTTGTCTCTGTGCTTTGGTGTAGGAATGTCACGATTAACCGGTTTCGCAATTAACCGCGAATTAAATTGGCACGATTAATTATAAAGGCTCCTCAACACCGTGTTTCCGTTGGTGCTCTTAAAAACGTTGATCCCGACAGGGCTATCAGCGGACTGGCAGGACTCGCCTGGACAGTACATTCAGACAATTATGGCTCACCTGACCGGACTAAACTATGGCAAAAAAGGAGAAAAAATGTAACATGCTTTATTTCCACCATTGAAATCTGCCACATGGGAGTTTTTTGGATACCCCAAAATTACAGAGGTACATATTAAAGACGATGGGTCTTCTGATTTTTTTTTTTAAGATAGTAGTGAATAAAAGGTTAAAACTTCTAAAGAATGTGATTGTCTAGATTCATTGTAAAATTAATACATGCAAAATAATCGTGATAGTGGTGAATCCATGTTTATTTCCTAGACATCAAAATCTATAATCGTGACATCCCTACCTCTGTGCCTGCGTTCATTGCATAAGAAATTTCAATAAGCTTTTTTAATTCTGATTCTGGAACATGAGGCCTTGCATAAAGTCTCCATTTCACAGAAATGAAGATATGCACTTAGAACAAAGGACTTTTAATCTCAAGTATGTTTTCAGCCAGCGCAATGAAAGCCACACTTGATTTTCTGGCAGATCTGTGTGTTCTTTGAAGGGGAATAAAGGGAGATAATTTCAGCAATATTACTGAGGTAAATACAAATAAAAATGACTTTGTATGTGACTGTGCTTTTCCTCACTGATAAAATCAGCAGTATTAGTGTTTATGCACCTTGAAAGACAATCATTCATGCCAAATAATGACAGTGGGAACTCATTTTCTGGCAAATCAAACCTTCTTTGATGGTGAAAAACGCAAATAATCTCTGTATATTTACCAAGTACAGTGACTTGCAAGTTATGTAAATGGAAATAACAGAGCCATGACTTGCATTTGAAGTTCAAATGGTGCTTATTTGGTGGATCAGCCAAGGCATGTTGGCTTCTTTGGTGTAGCACTGGAGCTTAGATACGTTACTGCTTAAAAAAAGCATCCTCCAAATGTGAGAATTGTTCTAGTCAATAGTCACCCACATCCTTCCTGAAAATACCTTCCCTCAAACCACACTGTTTATCAAGGTGCAGTTTTACTGTGGTCAGCAAACAAAAAAGTGGTAACTCCTGATCCAGGATCAGTCCTCGACAGCCCTAGTGTGGTCATAGGTAGTTGTCAGTGAATTTTAAAGCTCCTTGCAGATGAGCTGGAGTGGTGTTTAAGATCCATAACTAATCATCCAACATTAGTGCTTGAACGTTGCTTGAATGTTCTGATGGCTGAACACAATCAAATCCTCACAGCTGTTAGCTGGTGGCCTGGTGGTTAGGGAGTTGCAACTATGATCAGAAGGCTGTGGTTTCGAATCCCAGGAGGGCTAGGGGGCGGCACTGAGGTAACCTATACTGTCCCCACAAGGTACAAATGTATCTCACTTGCCTCTCTACCTCAACACCTGATCCAGTATCAGTCCTCAACAGCCCTAGTGGGGTCAGATGTAGTGGTGAATTTTAAAGTGTATCTGTTTTTCATAGCTCAAAGCAAGTCATCTTACTAAACCCCATCCACGAGATCCTTGCCACATTAACGTAGAGCTGCATGTGGTCAGAGCGGGTTAAGAGAAGTACTTTTATAGAAATTTATATAGAAACACTTTGGGTGACAATTGAATTCTGTTGAATTCAAGTGTTTGTCGACAGTGTTAGCCTCCCAGGTACTGGTGTGAATGGGATAAGCAAAACCCAGTGGCAGAGCACATGGCTAGTCTATCCTCTAGAAAAGCTTTGCTGCTCGAATGGGATGCTTTGGAGCAGCTGCACAGCCGACAAGGTGACTCATCCCAGTGCTTGACTGGACGAGCATAAAGACCTTGGAACACTGGAACTGCATCCCCTGGAGCGTTGGAGCTCCTTCGGTATGAGTTGCTGTGACGTTTGAGATCCATAACTAATCATCCAACATGAATGCTCTGATGGCTGAATACAATCAAATCCTCACAGCTGGTAGCTGTTGGTCTGGTGGTTAGGGTGTTGCACCTGTGATCAGAAGGCTGTGGTTTCAAATCCCAGGACGACAAGGGGGCAGCACTGAGGTGCCCTATACTGTCCCAACAAATGTACCTCACCCTGCCTCTCTACCTCACTGTATCTCAGCCGTCTATTTACCTCTCTGTACCTCACCCGCCTCTCTACCTCACTGTACCTCACCTGCCTCTCTACCTCACTGTATCTCACCTGTCTATTTACCTCACTGTACTTCACCTGCCTCTCTACCTCACTGTACCTCACCTGCCTCTCTACCTCACTGTACCTCACCTGTCTGTACCTCACTGAACCTCACCTGTCTCTCTACCTCTAACTTACTGTACCTCACCTGCCTCTCTTTACCTCACTGTACCTCACCTGCCTCTCTTTACCTCACTGTACCTCACTTACCTCATTGTATCTCACCCGTCTATTTACCTCTCTGTACCTCACCAGCCTCTCTACCTCACTGTACCTCAACAGCAACACACACACTTTACAGTACATATTTCATTCTTTACATTCACCTGCTACAGGTTTATTTACACTTGTTTGCATTTGTTTAATGTTCATTTGAATGTATTGTTATCTACATATTTTCAATATTAGTTCTCGCCTCTAATATATGTCTCAGACATTTCTGGGCACATTTTATAACACGCACTTGCATAGCTGTGACAAAGAACCTTGAAACTTCACTTGTAAGAGTACGGGACCACATACAGGCTTTTCAGATTTAAAGGGTTAAAAAGGGCCTCATTACCGCTCTGTCCAGAGCTTGTTCTCTATTTTCCCCCCGCTGATCTAAGGTTCACTCCCCTTGCTTCTGATACTTTGACTTGACCATTATTGGAGAGGGTCTCAGATTGGAATAAAAGTGCAGCGCCAATTAGAGGACAGTGTGTGGAGGGATCTAACACATGGTGGAAAAAACTCCCAGTGTTCCTGATCACAAAAGCTGATAACAGTGACATGTCTGCTTCTCTTCTTCCTAGCTGACCGTCATTTGGTCTTTGCTTTTTAAGGAACTGTTTGAGGAAACTCAAATTTATACCACCACCCCCCACACACTAACTTTAATCACTCATCCGAGACACGCTTGGAGACTGAATTTTTCTTCTTGTAACTACAAAGCTAATAAATATTGGAACGTGTCGAATGTTTTGCACTATTCAAATGGCAAAAATCATCGAGTTGTTATAAAGCACAAATCCGACATTCTTCTTGAAAAAAAATCAGTGCAATTGTAATGTGTGGGAGTGTGTCTAAAATGTGCATGTAAATATTGTTTTATACACTATTGACCGGCTTTCTTCAAAATTCCATACAAAAATTGTATGGAGAACATTTAGAAATAAGACATGAAAAAAATTATTATACCTCGGAAATGTAAAATTACGCAATGTTCTTCTATTATTTTATAAGTGTAACTATTCAGGAGTGAAGCTGCTGGAATACAGACCATAGAAAAGCATTGCACACACACACACACACGCAAATTGTATGAACAAACGTGAAAAGAGGTATCTTATTTTTTTCCGTGGCTGTGTTCTACCGCCAACCCAGAGGTCTGCTTATGATACATATGTGTTTTTTGCACCACAAGTAGACTTCATTAACTAACATTATCTCCTTTTATCTCTTAGAATAGATCAGTCTGCTCCTCTGCCTTTAAAACTCATATGTAAACAACCTCTATTCTAAATGGCTGCCCTGTCCAGAGCCTGAAAAATTCCTTTTAGCTTCAGCAGTGATGGGCGGGGCTAAACAAGGCTGACTGGTTGACATATGTAAATGTGTGGATTTTGTGTCATCATAAAACCAGTGAAAACTAAACACTTTTCCATGTATGGACTGGGAAGTGATGGATGTGCAACACTAGCAGTGTTTACCTATTAAATTAAATTATTGTGTGTAACAACACATTGGTACTGAATGATATGGGCCCTTTAAGTCATATTAAATAGACTTGCTCAAGGGGTTTCTGGCACTGCATGGTGCATTATTACCTATAAAATGGATAAAGAAACATCACATAGATAAAAGCTGTGGTAACAGCTTCCAGTTGTAATGAAGCACATTGCAGCCACTGAAAAGTGTCTTGGCTGATGGGGCACATTTGTGGGATGTGTGTGTGTGTGTGTGTGTGTGTGTGTGTTTTAGACACTGCCAAAATACTCCTTTAATCTTCTTTCTCCCTCTTGCTTCCCTTTCCACAAAATGTCCCCTTTGTTTGTAAGACCCCTCTTATGAAATGCCAAGTGCCCGTTATGTCCAGTGGTTTGGCGCTCTTGCCTGTGCGGTGCCAGGGTCCCGGTGGATTCTGTTATTTGCAGACAGACAGTACTGACCAGAGCTCGGTGTGACTCAGTGACCGAGCTCCTGGACACGGAGCATCCTCCCAGAGGACCCCCATCATCCAGAGTTCTGCACAGTCCCGCGTGAGTCATTTCCAGGAACAGACTGGCAAAAAAACCAAACTGGAGTCTGACCTTTATTACATTATTAGTGCTTATCGGTAAAAATGGACAAATATGTACAGATGACATCCAGGCCACTATTTAACTACACAGCATCATTTTTCAGCGATTATTGTGGGGAAAAAAGGAACATGACCAGTCAAAACATCTATACAACTATAAATAAAAATTGCTGTTCTAAGAGGACAGGATCTGTAACAGTGCGGGTCTGACTCCTATTGACTGGTTGTGTGGTGCTGCAGAGTCACATTCCAGACTGTCCTTATACTTTAAATGCACTTGTTCACTGTTTCGTCCTGTAATAGCTCGTTAAACGTCAAACACTTGACTGGTGAACCATATTATAATAGTTTAATTAGGTGGCTTTTTATAGGTCAGTTGTGCTGAATGAAAACAACATTTTTCTTTGTATGGATTTTTAGTAAATATTAAGTGAGTAACAAGCAAATGTAGAAAATCTCAGCGTGCAAAACTGCGTGGTTTGCGATAATTTGGGGGTGGGCTTCGTTTTGACACACTACCACCACAGTGGGTTAACAGCGAGGCTGCAGGCTTGGGTGTAGGGGTTTGTATTGCTTTGTGTGGTGGGCTTGCACAATTATTGGCTGCTTGAGCAAGCAGATGGGTGGACAACAAATAACCATCAAGCGTGAGAAAAGAAAAACATTGGTTATTAGCACAGGATGCAAACACGTAATTGAGCTCGATAAAGATCAAGTCAAGTCAAGTTGAGTTTTATTGTCATTCCAGCCATCCCACAGAGTGAGACAAATTATCGTCCTTCTGGATCAAAGGTGCAACGTGGAAGAACAACAGCACAACAGAACAGCAGCACACTCAGATTAACAGTGAGGGTAAACAGGAAGGGGGCAAGGGAATGCAATTAACCTGCATATCTAAGTATTGTTTACAGAATTAGAGTATTTATTTCTCCTTGCTGCTGATTGGCTGCTGCCCTGTGACGCGCAAGACCAGAATTTCCCCCATGGAGTGTCTCGAGTGTTTCGTTCAATTTGTTCTTCTTAAAGCCCTGCATTATTACTACTATAAGTTAAATAAAATTATTACTGTATTCACCCTCGTATACCTAAAAAAACGACAGCATGTATGAATTATAGTCCAGTCTATACAGGGGTAACATTGACATTTACATCCTAGCCCTGCAGGAGTTTAGTGTGAACTGTACGAATACAGTTTACCTTTACATTTTCCGTGAGGATAATGAGTCTAAAATGAAATGAAAATGTTTTCCAAGAGACACTTTGATATGTACCTAATTCAATACAATATTATAATGCAGAATACAAGCTAACATTAATGATCAGATTAGGAGAACTTGACTTCACTAACCTAGACAGCAGCGTTCCCTGTAAGCGTATCTGCATGGGGTTTCTCCTCCAAGTGTGTTGAGCTGTCCAAGGACATGCTGGCCCTCACACTCCCAGCATGGCTCCAATGAGCGACAAGCGAGACCCGGTTAATGGGTGGAAATGGCTCTGACGACACTGAGGGTCAAATGGAGTCAAAATAATATTCTCTACAATTTCTCCATGAGTACAATTTGTTACACAGTCCAGTTTTTCAGTAATAACCTGTTGATGGGTTGCTTCAAATGTAAAGGCAGAATGATGTGGAGCGAATGGAAATTACAAGGAGCTCATTCTCATGTGATTTTGTGTGTGACAGTCGACTTGTATGTGACAACAGAACATAAAGGAGCTGAGCTCTTGCCTTAGTGTTTGTTTTAAAACAACTCTGTATATGGAGAGATGATGAAAATGTTGATGTTGATATGTGTGTGGGCCTGAGAGATGTGTGTGTGTGTGATATTTTTTTTTGGATGTGTGTTTGTGTATGTGTGTGTGTACCCCGTGTTACAAAAACTGGAGTTAAGTGAGTATTGTGAAGGAAAGACAGACAAGAAGAAGCGAGGGTGGGGGGGAACAAATGCAATCAAGAGAAAGAGTGAAAGAAAGAAGAGTTATAGAGTTCAATTAGTCACAGAACAAGAACTGGGCCATTCTGCACCACTGTGTGTGTGTGTGTGTGTGTGTGTGTGTGCGCGCACGTGGCTACTCGCTAATGTTCCAAATTATGTAAATCAATAACAGTGATTGAGAACTCAGAGCTGCGCTCCAGCACTAATACTGGAATTATTTGTTATGGTGTTTGTCTCCATAACAGCTCATAAAGCTTTTGGCATCAAATAACGATATGACAGATATTACAGTCAGCAGGGTCAGTGCTGCCAGTGTTTGCTGTGTATGAGAGTGAGTGAGTGTGCGTGTGTGTGTGTGTTCAGACAAAACCTTGAACACATCCAACAAAAGTGTACTCAGCTGCAAGCAATTTGATCCCTGATCAGATGTGGACTCATAATGTAGTGTTGTTTCATTTACTGGCTCATGCATGTGTGTGTGTGTGTGTGTGTGCGCACACGTGTGTGTATCCAGTAAAAAACATCTGTACTCTAACCCCGCTGAGTCTACGAGGCGGTCTGCCAATAAAGTCCATTAAGAAATAACTCCCATTAATGACAAATTACTGTGAATATCTCTGGTGGAATCTGGTCAAGGACGCCCAGGACTACAAAAACACAGCCCTAAAAAACTACAGCTACCACAGTGCAGCCAAGCGGTTCAGCTTAAACAGAAAGTTCAGGACAAAAATATGACTGCTCTATTATATATATTACTAAATATTTTATATTACTTATATATTACTACTAGCTTCTATTCATAGTTAGCAACGTTAGCATGTACAGCTGTAGTTCGGTAGTTCAGTTCCTAGTTCCCAAAAGAGAAATAGCTTTTAAAAATGCAAGAAAAGACATTTTAGACAAGCTCAGAAAGAGAACATCAGTATTATTTAACTGTTTAGATTTTTTTTGCTTTAATATTACCAAATGTTCTAAATACAAAATAAATAAATACAAATAACATTCTGCAGTAAATAGTGATGTTATGTTCAGAATATTAGTGTCTTCTTGGTGAAGTCCAGTATTACTGTAGCTTCATCAGAAACCTGGTTTGACTCGATCAGTCCTTCATGAAATTAAATCAGGAGCTGCTGATGGAGTTTCACAATCCAAACAACGGCTGGAGGAACCGAGGAGGAATCTGGAACCGAACCTGTGTTCTCCTCACCAGCTCACACTATATCAACTACCTTTATACAAAACAAAACAAACAAAATAGTACTGGGCTTCCACAAGTAACACACTGATATACTGAACAAATCACAATTTACTGGATGATGTTATTTGTATTTGTTTTTTTTTAGGGCTATTTTATATATTTAGCAATATTAATATAAAACCAAACCACACACTGCTCATCTAAACAGTGTTTAAATATCATTTTCAAGGTGCCTAAGACTTTTTCCACTGTACTGCACCCTCACCACTCGACTACACGACTGGCCGTTATCACTAATGTGCCGAGAGTGGTCCAGATAACACATCAGACCCTGACCAGTGATGAGCAGGGTAGAGTGGCCAGATATAGTGAACCCATATGAATCTAATCAAGTGGTCACTAAAGGCAAATGTGTTTCCAATGAAATGGATGACACAGCAGTTCAAGCTGAGAAGTGCTTTAAATATTTCATTCACTCTAAACTGTTAAGTGAGGTGAGGTGTATAGATTATTTCTGAACTCTCGCCGCAGTGAGGCCTCATGAATGAAAAAAACAAAAGCTGTAATGTGGGAGGCTGCTTGAGGCGGGTCAACAGTACTAGAAGAAGAAGAAAGAAGTCTTCTGCTGATAAGACCCGGTCCGTCTGAAAAAAACTCCCAAATGGAGCTGCTGCTCAGAGTGGGAACGTTGGCAGATGCTGCTGGATGGCCAGACACGGCGCTTAAAGCAGCTGAGGCTGCAGTAAGTGGAGTCGTATGGATTCACTGAATGAGAAGTTCTCTGGAGACACTGCATCACAACATACTGCATTCTAATATCCGCCGCAGTCCTCTCATACAAAATCCATTCTGCAGCTCCGAGACTTTATAATAGTGCATTGCAGGCATACAGGGGTGTTTATGTATTTGCTGAATTTAAATATTGTTTTCATTGATGCTTTGCCTGAATACACCCTGATTTGGGGCGGCTGGTGGTATTTAGGGAGTTGCCCCTGCGATTTCAAGGCCTTGGGTTCGAATCCCAGGACTGCCAGTGGCACTACTGAGGTACAACTGAACAAGGTACTCTCCCCACACATGCAAGGGGTGAGAAAGCAACCAAAATGCTACTCAGATATTATTACAACCAGACGCTGTGTTTCTGGCTGCCTGCTGCTTCACTTGGCTTAAATACAGAGAGAATTTTTCACTGTTCACACTGGTGAGTTCATGTATCACAAAAATTCACTTTACACATTACTTTACTAGTAATGTCCTTGAGTTTAACGCATGTTGTTGTGGATTATGTGGTTTTGAGGATTTCTATTGGTCCATTCATCACAATCACAGAGTGTAAGGGGAAAGGAAGCACTTTATCTGTCAACTAATTTTTTTGTGTCAAAAGTGTTTTTTTAATGATTAAGTATATTAACGGGACATTTTTAAGGAAAGGGCAGGGCGGAGGGAGGTCAAACCTCTAAGGCAAATGAGCAAATGCATGAGTAGATAAAATAATGTGCACACACACATCGCTATACATGCACGTTCGCCAACAAACTACTTTATTAGGAATCCTTGTCTTGTACTATTACAGATATTATTAGACCACAGAGCTGCTCTAGGCTGGATATGTTTGGGTGGTGGACAGTAGTTACAGTAATTTATACATTTAAACACACACATACACAAACACACGCCCCAGAACTGAGCACGGGCCAGGCGAATGGCATGATGGGAGGAGCCTATGGCGAGCCATTTTAACATTTAATAGCTCGAGTGGATATGTACTCCAGATAACCGCAATTTAGTTCCTCCTAGTCAAAATAAACACCAGCAAGCAGTGGCATGACAGAATGGAGAGTAGAGAGAATGGAGAACAGACACACAGATTGAATGACAACTAACTGGCTAAAAAGGGTCAAAACCAGACACATGGCAACCCTAGTTGGACATGTGCTGGAACAGTAATTAAATTAAATTCAATTAAAAGAAATGTAATGAATGGGAGGCATGGTGGTGCAGCGATGAGAGGGGTCAGTGTAAAAGTCCCGGATTTGGTGACCAGGGCCTATTCTGTGAGAAGTTTGCATGTCGTTCTCGTGTCTGCGTGAGAGTCTGCTGAGAGCTCTGGTTTCTTCTTAGTCTGAGACATAATGGGAGATTCTAAATTACCCCCCGGGGTGAATGTACCCTGCGACTGACTGGCAGGATGTGCAGGATGTGTCTCCACCGCTGGGATGGACTCCAGCACCCCCTGTGTCCCCCCTGTACAGAGAACGGATGACTGGATAAATTCAAAGCGACCTTGAAAAATATGCTCTGAATTCATTCAAATAACAGCCAATAACAAGAGAAAATAAAAATCTAATTAAGAGAAATTGTCAGTCAATCCTCACGCCAGTGAATCAGAAAGACATATGCAGAAAACAGCAGTTTTTTCTGCTCCTTGCACTCAAATGCCTGCTGGAGTTTTAAGTGTTTTATGCAAATATTTTCTGACTGTTCTATGCAATGCCTTGAATTGAAACGATTAGGAGTCTATTGCCCCTAAACACCCCCACCCCTGTCGGGGTAGCCCATGTCAGTGTTGATGCCTGTAGCCACACAGCTAATTGTCATTATGGTTGAATATAAAACATCATTTCAAAGATGTTCTCCGCCCGAAAGCCAAACAGAAAGACAGGATGGGGTTTTAATAAGAGCTGAGTAGCATTTCTGTTGCTTTCTCAGCTCCTGCATGTTTGATTTGAAAGTGAAATGACAATACTATCATACGTGAACACAGTGTGAAGTTCTTCCTCCGCAATTAACCCTTTCACCAAGTGAAGCCAGGAACATGCGTATGATGGTGGTACCTAGCTCAAGGGTATCTCAGTGGTGCCACTAGCAGTCTTGGGATTCGAACCCAAGACCTTCTGATCACAGGTCCGCACGGGACTGATGTTTCATCTCGCTCCCACAGAAATGTGTAATATTTCCACCCACTCACGCCCGTATCTGTTCTAGCACGTCCCGCCCGATGAATCCCGCAAGCAAGGCTGGTGGAGTGAAGGGAGGGGCCAAAAATACTGGACACATTTTAAATTCTATGGTATCTTGGCTTCTAAAAATTTAATAAGGTACCAAATGGATTTGTTGCCATACAGGAATTTATGAAACATTAGCTATATTATGTGGGCACGACTCCGACTCCAACAGCGTTTCTAACTAGGCTACAGACCTGAATTAAAAAGCAGGCTCAATAGAAACATTGCACAGTCAAAATGAGAGAAATATAGGAAAACATTGAGACTAGTGGCGCTGCACTGCGTATACTCTGACCTCAGTCAGTGCTCATTGCACTTCCATTCTGCCACCTGGCGTCCCAGAGATTGCCGAAATGCAAACATTTGCAGGTTCAGTCGCCTACATTGTACCCCATATTAAAACAAACTGTAAAAGGCATTCAAGGCAAATGTACACCTTGCGGGAGTTCAGAGAACAATGTCTTCGTCCCGCTCCTGCGAACACATCTCTGCTCCCGCCCACTCCCGCAAAAATGTCCAATGTAGAAACTCGTAAACGTAGAAACTCGCAAACGTAGAAAACTCGCAAACGTAGAAACTCGCAAACGTAGAAACTCGCAAACGTAGAAACTCGCAAACGTAGAAACTCACATACGTAGAAACTCGCAAACGTAGAAACTCGCAAACGTAGAAACTCGCAAACGTAGAAACTCGCAAACGTAGAAACTCG
>JBBMFX010534908.1:0-16496 GCA_037832545.1 Rhabdalestes septentrionalis
CACACACACACACACACACACACACACACACACACACACACACACACACACACACACACACACACACACAATGCACTTGTAATTTCTAGTGAGCACATTGTGAGCTTCATGTTACTAAGCAACAGACTAATAATTACTAATGAAACTAATGATGAATAAAATAATGTCAACAGATTTTTAAAAAATGTCAAGTGATGGGCAACAAGTAATGGGACACTTGATGTAGGGCGAGAAGGCTTGATTCACAATGTCTTTGCTATTTCATCGTAAAAGTGCTGGAAGGGGTTGAGGTCAGGGCTCTATATTGGGCTCCCTTACATTTTCATTGGGATATTAAAAAATTGACGGCATCACACAAGAGGAGGGGGTTATATAGCTAAAAATGTCATTTATTTCCCTGCATTTCCAGTTAACAGATTTATTCCATATATTACTTATGACCTAATACCTCTTGTACTTACGATAACTGGAAATACGGAATGAAACGGAATGAGGTGTGAAGGGACATGATGCTGGTCTTCTGGTCGGCCTACCTCATCTTTGCTACGAGGGGAGAAGAAGTGTTTCTCATGAACTCCGAACAGTGAGTGTAGGGTGGGATACAGCAGCCCATAGGCTGTGGCCTCGTCTCCGTAGTTTGTGCGGTCACTGATCCTCTTTATCCGGGGGGCAGCCAGATCTGTACGCACCGTTGGAACACCGTAAGTCTGATAATCTGCATGGGCAAAACATTTAGCAGAAAACATGTTTAACAAAAATGTGTAGCAGAATAAATTAGCATATTTACACTTGCATGACAGTTAGAGTCCTAAAACTTGAATAGTCTTAGTAACAGTAATTGACAGACTGCTTTCAGTAAAGAAGTCCCATAAGAATAGTGTATGTAATAAAATAATTATAAAAGTGGCACCTTTTTATACGAATTACTGCATGTTTGAATCACATGTAAACAAATTCTCTTTTAAACAAATTCAAAATCATAAAACAGGAGAATCTGTCCTTTCCGCACGACTGACTCCACTCAGACAGTCGCTTGTCATCTCAAGAATGGACGCCAGTAACCCGCCTTCCAGGGAAGGCCACCAGTCCTCTACTACTGCAGACATTTATAAACTAGATTTAAAACTCACCAACAGAGCCAAAAACGGTCCTGTTCCACCGTACACATCAGCCCAAATCAGACCATGAGTCAGCACTTGCTCTCTTAGAACATCAACTTCTGACTTGATTCACCTCTTCACAAAGATCAAAGAGGAGCATCAAAAATGAGACCCTCACTGAGAGACTGAATACCGACCTCTTCATTGAGCACTTAGGAGTACAACTACCTGTTTATGTCACAAACTCACTTAACACATTTCACAAGAATTCAAAAAAGTGCATCCTCTCTGTGTGACCTTATAGGACTGTGCTGGAGTTGTAACTTTACCTGTAAATGTTTAATCCTTGGTTTACCAGTGTGCTTTGTGCTGTGCTTTGATTGTGGACTATAAAGCACCCATGTGTGTCTCTTTGGAAAATAATGTTGTATTTGCAGACGTAAATGTCACAACAAATAGAAAAATGTGCAGATTCCAGCCTATCCAAATAGAAAGGTTTCATTACATAGCTACGTAGAGATTAATGTAATAACGCATTAACATTTACATAATCCATTTAATAAAGTATAATATATTCTAATGAATGCCATCAGGCTCCACAGTGCCCCCGGGGTCACTCCCTGGGACAGCGTTTTTCTTAATAAACAATAGCCACTATCACACAAACCTCAGTAGTGCCTTGTCTGTTGTTTTCAATGGGGTTTTGCAGCTTGACATTTTACATGCACCACATGGCTAGATTTTGTTTGGAGCTCTCTAAGCACCCTGGGAGTTCAGTGCCCTGCGTTTTAAGCACTTATTCAGTGCTTACCAGGTCAAAGGAGTAGTGTTTTTAATGGATTCAGGTTATTCAGTTAGTATTGGATGAGGGATTATTGATTGTAGCCTTTAATCCTAACAAGCAAAAATAAGTGTGTCAGTATGTCAGGTCCCCTACACTGGAAAGGCAATGCAATACATCATCATGTTTACAAAGTAATAGTCAGTCCTACCTAAATAAAATATTACACAAACACAGTGGCTGCCAAATGTAAGCAAACTGTCTTGATCTAATATCTTTTATTTATGTGGAAAACTCCGGCATTTGTAGTGTATATCAGAGCAAATTTAGTTTTTATTGGATTTATTATTTTACACTTTATATAATATATATATATTTTCTCTGTGTCTCAGTATTTCAAAACAAAAGCAGTTTTCTCCAGGATGAATAAAGTTTGCTGATTCTGAGGAATGCATTTGAATCCAGGCATCTATTTGTTTTGGGACAGGCTATATTTGAAACCTCCTAAATTTCCACCCACCACTCACACCCCTGAACATCAGACCCACAGCTTCCTCATGCTCATCCTAATCTGACTCACCCGTAGTGGGAGGTCCACCCACCACAGCCGAGATGAGTGAGGAGGAAGTGATGAAGCGGTCCCGCTCAGCTCTGGACCTGCAGAGTGTTTTGGGGGTCTTCAGGGTGCCTCCCACTTCTACAGGCTCCAGGTCCTCAGCCCTGACCAGGCTTCCTGACCCAGCCTGCTTCTCCGTGTCCAATCTGTGGAGCTCCATCCTCTGCATTTTGGCTGGGGCACTGCTAGGCTTGTGATCTAGAACGTGGGAGGAATGAGAAGTATGTGGAAGCCTTTACTAAATACTATGAGCTTTCTGTGAATTTATGGTTGATTTACATACTGAACAGAATAAATGAGAAAATGAGAAGAACAAATAAGAAAAACTATTTAATAATAAATTAATCATGCAAATTCATTTTTTGAGGCTATGGACCCCCTAAAATAGGCCAAACTATAGCCCTGGTTCTATATTGGTGCAAAAGTAAAAGCACCTGTGCCAACTTTTTAAGCCATTTTCTCAAAGTATGATAAACTCTGCCAGCAAAGTTAACAGTGGTATCCTAGTGATTGGGCATTCGCCTTGCAATCAGGAAGACATGGGTTCAATACACAAGACTACTAAGTACTCCTGAGGTCCCCATGTGTAAGGTACCATCCCCACACACTGCTTGCTGAAGAAGAATTTCTTGCTGTTCACACTGTGTGCTGTGGTGTGTTCATGTATGATATCATTTCCACATTCATTACAATAAATGCAAAGAAAAAAACGAAAAGCAGTTATAAGAGACTTTTGTTTGAAAAAAAGTTGTTGATATTTTGTGAGCTGGTGAGGAGAGCACAGGTTAGGTTCAAGATTTCCAACTAATTAAGGACTGATTGTTTCCAACTATGTTTTTAAAGGAAACTACAAGAAACACTGGATTTCCACAAGGAACACACTGATATGCTGAACATAAATCACTCTTTACTGTATAGTGTTATTTGTATTCATTATATATAATTTTATTTAGTATATATAGTAATATAAATGTGAAAAAAACCCTCACTGCTCAGGTGCCTAACTACTGTACCCTGGGCCCTATTGGTTTTAACTATGTTAAGTCACCTCCTGTTAAAATCCTCTGCTCTGCTGCTCTGATGGGCATTTTGTCCTTCCAATTAAGAAAGTTTGCAAATTCCAAGAAGTTGATGAGACCATCGTTATCAACATCACAGTAGTCCATGAGGGCGTCCAGGACATCTCCACTGAGGTCCAGGTTTAACTGGCGGCACACGTCCCGCAGGTCCTCCGTATCAATCTTCCCCTGACCCTTCTGCACCAGAGCAAACACACAAAAACAGCATGAGCAAGAATGCACACAGCAGAAGGCCTTTAAACACTGAGCTGGATTCATCCTGAGGTCAAAAAGTTAATTTGAACAAGGGTGTAAGTAATGAGGTTTCACTCAGCAAATGCAAATTTCCAGATATTTAAAATCCAGCATTATTTTATCCACCTTCTGTTCAACTTTGCAAATGACTGCTGACCAATCACTGGCTTCTCTGCAGTTGCCATGCCAACAATCAAGCTGATTGAATCTGTCTCAGCAACAAGGTTATAGCTTTGATGTGAATAAATCATGTCCAGCATTACTTTTACAGTAATGTGCAAAAAGCCCTGAGCCACCCCTCATGTTTTGATATTTTGCCATTACCTTGTTAGTGTGTCATTCAATTTAAAAAATCATGAACCAGTGAATAAACAGGAGCAGATGATACCACATGATCAGGCGGTGATCAGTATACTGGTGGTGCTGAATGCTGAGTGGCTGGAACTCCCTTATCTACGCACTATGTATATTAGGCACTTTATAGCCTGTCGGAGTACAACGTTTATTTCATTGAATCTGCTCAGTAAGCTGAAGTTATGACAGTTTGATAGACATAAAATAGTTTTTTTGCACCAACAAGGTGATGCAAAGCAAAATATAAAGAAATGAGGGGTGGCAGAGAACTAGCGCAGTACATCTCTGTAAGTTGCTCTGTAAAAATATTGAGGGTACCTGACCTTGTCATAGTGTCTGAATGCTTGCAGCAGGGAATCAAAGTTGTGGAAGTTGGCCTTCTTCAAGTGCTGCCGCACAGCGCTGACCAGAGTTCGCCTCCTGTCCTGCCCTCTCAGATGCTCTGAGGGTGGAGTGAAGTGAAGGAGGTCACCTGCACCTGAGGGAGACCCACAAGCCCTCCTCAGTATGGAAGAAGAGGCTTACAATGAAATGTGCTACAACCATCTTCACTGTCCAATAGATCCTTTTTTTTTTAATTGATGGGCAATGTGGTAAATATATAGCATGATTATGATTTCCTAGTGGTTAAACATGCACATGGCTGCTGTACTTGAAAGGAATAGTCCATCAGAATAGTCCAGTCAGAATACAATCAAACCAAGACATGGTTGGTGTCCAAAGTTTGCTTCTTTAAACTAGTGCTGGACCTAATAAATATGACAACTTAGACTCTTAATAAGTATAATTTTGTACCCCATATACTTAAACAGAACCAACTCTTTTCTATTGGTCTCACATAACTTACATTTCTGTCTAGCCCAGGGGTCACCAACCTTTCTGACACTGAGAGCTACATCATGGGCTCTGAGCCATATGAAGGGCTACCAGCTTCATATACTAGTACAGAGTTGACCTAAACTTCATGGATAATAAACATGTTTTAAATGCTTTTTTTGGATATTGTAATTTTCACATAGATTTAAATGTAATTGTGATTAAAGAATGGCAACAGGATAAAAATACATGTTAGATGTTGCTTACTGGTGAGTTGTGCTATATTTTGGACCGGTCCGTGGGCTACTCATAGGGTCCTTGGGGGCACCTTGGTGCCCGTGGGCACCACATTGGTGACCCCTAGTCTAGCCCAGCTGACCACCATCCGTGCTCCAAGTCTCCTGGATCTGCAAACACTGGGATCCCTTGCCCAAATGCCATCAATCAGTTTGGCTGCTTTCAAACTAGTGCTCCTTCCAGCTCCATCAGAGAGTGTTGTTCCTGCTGCTATAGACTAGAAACACTCAAACTGTCTGTCCACAAAGGCCTTCTGTAATTCATCTCCATAGAGACTCTCTTTTTCTCACTGGGTTCACCAGAGGAGGATGCGTTCCCTTTTTGAGTCTCGGTTCCTCCTGATGTTTTTTCCTCCAGCTTTGGTAAGGATTCTTTACAGCTGCTTTACGACAACATTAGGTCTAAAATGGGTTGTATGAATACAACTAAACTACATTACATTTACCAAAAACAAGAAGTCAACAGTCACCTGAATAGCTTTGGACATTTTTGTGTTCCACTTTAATTAAAAGTTGGATGTTATTTGACCAGGCTAAGAGAGGTTTTGGGGATGAATTAATGTAAATGATCTGAGTGACTACTGAATTAGTAATGTTCGCCCCATAGCTACATATGGGGCTGATGGAAAACTGTACATTTGATTTTTGACTTCTCCTTTAAGCACCGATTTGCTGTTCCTATGGTTTTTAGATTTTAGTCCATGTTCATATCAGAAACCACACAAGCAAGTCTACTGGATTTTTAAAACAACCGTATGGAGTGTGTGTTCCACAACACTAACTGGGGTTAGACTTCAATCTTCATAGCTCCAGCGTGAAACTACACACTGGTTAATTGGCTACATTCAGGGGGAAACTGTTAAATGAAACTGCTACCTTTTAAATTAAACTGCTGATTTGTTTGATGTGTTTTTGACATTACCAAACTTGTCTGGACGAAGCAAAATTCCAAATGTGTGGTCAGCTGGGACCCTCAGAGTCTCTGCAATCCTAGAACAGATGAGTAGAGGTTAATGATTGACCTCCAAATTTGAAATGATGCACCAAAAAAGCTTGAATACATAATATCATACAGTGTGTATTTGAGTAGGACTTACGGGTCATGAACTTTGCCTATCTGGGGCTGTGTCCTCTCTCTGAAGTTGTCACATCGCTTTGAGACAAATTTTGCACTGTGGTTCCTTTGGAACACAAAAATAGGTACATTTTAATCTGTTAAATTCAGAAACTATTAAAAGTTCAAGAGGACTCTTGTTCTCTTCTGTAATACTTCCATGATGATATGTTTTTAAATATCCAACAAAATATGTCTTAAAAGCTGTGGAATAATATCCTGGTGCACTATGGGCTCTGGAAGATTGCCCACAGATATGATTAACATTCATATGTCGTGTTGGTCAACATTATTATCTTTAATTCCAGTGTATCTCTAAAATGTCCACACAAATTACAACAAAAGCTTTAAAACCCCTACAGGGAAACTCCAGCCAAATGAAAACTGTAACTAGTGCTGTTGTAAACATGTCTACTCGCCTCCTAAAGCAGTGCAGCCATAATGAATGCAGTGAGATTCTTTGGTCAAAAGACAAGGGATATCCCGTTGTGACGATGTATCTTGAAGGTGGACATGAATTTTGGGTGAAAAAAAACTACTTTTGGATAATAATGTAGCTCCAATGATGAACAGAATGTGAATGTATTTGTTAGAAAAGTGTGTTAAGTCCAAATCGCACTGTGTACCAGAACTTTTGACTGGGAGTGTTTGTATGTATGCAAATCTCACATCTGCACGTCAGAGAGCCACTGGAGAGACCTGGAGACATTATGTCCATCATTGCGATGTGGAGTGGACAGACCGAACCTGCTGTCCTTTCTGTATGTATTCAGGTTATACCCTCTATCCACACGCTCACCTGAAATAGCAAAGAAAAAAATCAATATAAGGTAAACGCCACTCATATGCGGTCCAGCAGTCTCAGCTTGAGGTTTTTTTCTGAGAACCAAACTAATCATTTTTGGCTAAAAAAAGAAACTGCAGATATCCGCCACATTCATTTTTTGCTTTAGGGCCGTCCGGGCCTCATCCGCCATGCCCCCTCGTCTTCATTCTGGGATGTTTATTTAATTTTTCATGCATTCGAGGGGTAAATTATTAAGAAAAATGTAATTTACTAATTTTGTAATAAATATAAATGTAAACTCAGCTACATACAGGTTTACGTACAGGTTTACCATTACATTTTCCTTAAGGGTAATAGATTAAGCTGAGTTTAAAATGAACTAACAGTGATTTGGGAGCATATTTTGGGGTATTTTTAGGAACGAAACCCCCGGGGTCTTACTGTATCGCCTTTTCAGGCAAAAAATCCCATGAATGAAACAAATGAAACCTAATGTAATCTTTACCAATGTGGGAAAATTTTGAACTACAGACAAAGGTATCAGCATTAATGGTTGATAAAATGGCTTATTCACATTCACTTACCAACAAAGTAGGAGCTATGCGAGCGGATGTACTGCTCATGGCCCTCCTGTGCCTCCTTTTCCACCTGCTCCACTGATTTGGGGGGACTGATGATCTCACCAGCGTTTGAAGCTGCCAAGATTCAACAGGGAGTGAAATCATCAACATATTTATATCTCATTTATAGCTCAATCACAGTTTAAAGTGGGTAGAGGTTGCATCAATATGGCACAATATTTTCAAATATAGACATCTGTATGACGATATTTCATTTTTCGGAATACTTTTTCATATTTCATTTTTCGGAATACATTTGATCATTATTTGCAAAACAAAGGGTTGATAAAATACTAATATATCATGGCATATGACTACTTGCTACTATGCAATTTATGCATGATGCATACTTATAATAAAAGCAATATCATATTGTTCTTTTAGCTCTTACGGAGAAGAGATTTGATGCCAAAAGCTGTTTTGTCAGGGTCAACCCAATCTGGAAGTCCAGGTCCCTTAACTTGAGACCTTCCAAGAGGAGCTTTCTGATTGCTGTCATAAATGCCCTCCTGAATCTCACGCAGCCTCTCCTGGTAGCACGTCTTAGGTGGGGGATTGATGACAAGTCCGCTCTATTTAAAACACCAGTGCATATAACGCATGTTGAACAGTCTAATAATGATACTGACTCTCATACTGAAAAATGATTAAAATATTACAAATAGACATAAATCTTATGAATTAATCATAATGTATAGACAAAGGAATGTGAAGGATATTCACAGTGATGGAAGGTCTTGTGCATATTCCATGAACTAGTGTGCTGGCAATATCGGGATCGTTTGCCTTTCCATGGAACACCCGGATTGCCCCTGCCTCCGGCCTGGTGCTGTTGAGAAATTTCTTAACCACTGGAGGTGTGGTAGGCTACAAAAAAATAAAGCTCAAAATTAGGAGAAACGTTTGTGAGCCACAAGCATCTCAAACGAATTATTTGCTTTATCACATTAGAGTTAAGCGTCCATTTGCCGTATGTGAACATGCTACAGAACACAGGGTGCGCATCAGGAGATTCTATCTCTACATTTAACTCATTCACGAAGTGAAGCAGCAGGCAGCCAGGAACACAGAGCCTGGGGAGCAGTGAGTGGGTTTGGCCCCATGTTCAAAGGTACCTTGGTGGTGCCACTGACAGTCCTGGAATTCAAACCCACAACCTTCAAATTGCAGGAACCACCAGGCCACCAAATGCCCCTGAGTATTTTCACATCACAACATATTACAATTCACACAGACTGGAACATAGCAACAGAGAGCCATGGATGTCTAGGGAAATAGGTAGATCTGTTTTAACATAGTTTTTAAACAAAATCTTTTTTTACTTTCATCTCACCCTAGGTGTTGTTTCCTGCAGACATGTCTTCGCAATCTCGCCTAGGGGGATGAGTTTCCCCGCCTTTTTTAAGAAGAAAGGAAAAAATTAGTCCCTTGGAACTTACTTTCAGTGCAAACAGGCAACAAATAAACAAACCAGCTGCACTGCTAACAGGTAAACTAGCACCAGGCTGCATTATCCAGCAGGCTGTTATTTACTGTTTACCGCTCTAGTGTTCTGGAATGTGTCCCTGCGTCTCCAGGAGCTCATTTTCTTCTCAAGAAGAATCTACAAACGCTCAATGATGTCTGGTTAACATCGCATTCGTTAGAATAATATAATAATGCTAAACTAAGCTAAGCTCATCCTGAATGTTAACCGAATGTTTATATACAGTCACTAGGCAACGCGTTCTGTACAGTTCTACGTCATTCCATTCAAACAAGGCCCCGCCCATTTCAGGTCTGAAAGAGAAAAAATGTCAGAAGTGTCAGAAAAGTAAGAAGTGCATTCAACTAACATTAGATAAGAAAGTACTTTATTTATCCTGAGGGGAAATGATTTTGTCATTGGCATGCTCAATGCAACAAGAGCGAATGTGAGAATGTGAGATTGAGTCTGCTGTATTAAGTAACTTAGTATTGATGCAATCACAAAAACCAATGCAATAAAATTGTAGCAGATTATTAGAGGATGAGGTTAACATTCAGCAACATTCAGTCAATTCACAGATTAAAAACAGTTCAGTTATATTGCACAATCTGATTCTGAACAGAATGACATCAAACCTGGTGGGAAAGATTGTCCACGATGAAGAGAATTCTTCTCTCAGACACCTCCTCTGATAGGTAGCTGAAGATGCTGAGGAACATGTCAGTAATGGAACCCAGATCTGGTCCAGCACAGTTAGTATTATCCACTTGAACATACCTGACATACCTCAAACTGTATGTATTCTGTAGAGCTGGGAGTTTGTTTCAGTTTTATTTAAAGTAAAAACAGGTTATGAGGGTGTGGAGCAGGTGTGGTGCTGTTGCAAAACCACCTGTTCTCTCCTCTATCTTGCTGTGCTTCAGTTTATGCAAATTAATAAGGCAGATTAGACCCCTAAGAATTTTAACCTTCATGTTAGGGTCCAATTCTTTATGCTTAGGGTCAATTTGATCAGCGATTTGAACTTCCAGAAAATTGTTGAAATTAAAGGTACTACACAAGATTATGTGTCTGTACTTTTGACGTCACAAAACAAACTCTTTTACATACATGTCTTCATTCAGCTAAGAATGAATTATGGTGAATTCTGAATCCTATTCACAACATCCTGGCTCACAAACCATCAGGAACATCATGGAAAATGTAGAATACAGGCAAAAATATGAATATGGAAAATATAAAATATGGTAAATAGGTACACAATAGGAGTATCTTATCCATTACATTTATTCTGTGTGTTTTTAAACATCAAAACGTTGTTTAGTGACTATAATTGCTATAAATACAAATATGTCAAATAAAACAGGTTTCTTTTATGGGGAGAAAGAATCCCTAACACTGCATGCCTGGCTCCAATTAACTGGTTGTGTGGTGCTGCTGAGTCAAATTCTAGACTGTCCTTTAACTTGAAATGCACCCGTTTACTGTTTCATCCCATTGACTGTCACTTAATAACTCGTTAAGTTTATTGGTGATCCATATTATAATTCTAATTGTAATCATATGAGGTGGCATTTGTAGGCAGGTAGTGATTAAAAATATACATGTTCATATATAGTCAAATTCTAGAACACCCTTTAACTTTAAATGCACTAACTAACTGTTTCATCACTTAATAGCCCCTAACACTTGTCTGGTGATCCACATCACAATTTTAATTAGATCAGTTGTGATTAAGAAAATAAAAAACATGATATTTTCTGGCTATTAAAGTAAAGTGGCCTATTATAATCGCATGTGAACACGTCACAGCACACACTCGGAACTTCGTTCTCTGCATTTAACAGAAAAGCCGTGAGCTGCCACCAACTGGGCGCACACGCGGAACAATATGTGGGTACGGTACCTTGCTCAAAGTTACCTTAGTGGTACCACTGGCTGTTCTGGGATTTAAACCCACAACCTTCTAAATGCAGGGGCAATTCCCTGACCACCAAGCCACCAGCTGCCCCATAGGTACTCACGGGTGAACATATTTTATTTGTTAGTAAAGAACATTGAGTGTAATTTTAGTAACTATGTGAGTATCATGCACATGTAGAAAATGTCAGAGTGAGCCAGAACTTTTTGACCTGGTTTATTAACTAAACTCCCATTCTTTATGAATGGGGACCACGCCTGGGGTCAGTCTGTGCTCTGATTGGCTGGCTCATCCGAGGCGTCAGCTGACGTCAAGTCCAGTCATCCGATCTGTCAGCCGTTTCCATGTGAAGGGGGGGACGTGACGAAAAAAAGCAAAATAAACGGCGAAGAGGGTCGAGCTGCACACTTCTGTCGCTTCTGCTTGTCCAAAACTTATTCTGACAGTCATCAGACTCTCTGAAGACCCTCTTGACCGTCTGGAGTACAGGTAACACTGACAATTTTGCCTTCATCGAGCCAAGAGGTCCATGCTAGGCTCCTGTTAGCATGTCGTCGTCCGGACCGGGCCTGTCAGACGTGTTTTTTTGTTGTAATTTTACAGCCCAGCTTCTTCTCTGTCATCTAAATAGTCTTATTGCGCCCAAACTACAGCTTTCGTCTCAGTGCGACGGTTAATTTGTCCCAGGTTGCTTTTATTGGGTCATTTTTGTGCTGAATATCTGTTAGCACTAGCTGTTGGCTAGCTGGGTTACTTCTCGTTGTCAATTGTAAACAAACTGATTTATCTGGTGGCTCTGAGAGCAAAACTACAGCTTTCTCGTTTAATTTGAAATATAAAGTAGATGGAAGTATGCTGTAAGAGAGTTTAACAGTGCTCAGGCTTCGTCATCAAGCGAAACCAGCTAGCCATCCATAAACATATTTGTATAGATTAAAGTGCTGTGGAAGTACTATAATCTAGAGAGGAAACTTCGTGTTTAAAGGATGTTTCTCTGTCATATCAAGAAGCAAATGTCTGAGACAAACGAACGAGCTGTGTAGCAATTGAAGGCAAGTTTTAGTAGCTTATCTCTGTACTGGCTAAGTTAGCTTTTCCTATCTGTTTCTAAATATGCTGGTTAGTAATGTTTTGCTGACCCAGATGTCGTCATTGCACAGTCAACTAATCAAAAATCCGTATACTTTACAGTATAGTATTTCTAAAACTGTCAAAACAATGATCTGTAGACCCAACGTATCCTCCTCCACCTGTATATGAGGGGTTGAATTGAGTACAGATGATAATGTTTAGACAGGCCTGTGCCATTTACGTATACAGATACCTAGTCTACCTGTATTTGTTGTGTTAGTGAAGGAATTGAGCAAATGTCATAATGGTAAGACAAGCTTGTGTAATGCAGGATACCTAAACTGTTGGACAGTAACATTTTGCTGACACATATGTGGTCATTACAGAGCCAGTTAACCAAAGCTCACATGCTTTACAGTATAATATGTTCAAATACTGTTTTGTAGGCCCAAAGTATCTTCTTATGCCTACATTTGCGGGGTGTAATTGAGGATAGGCTACAATGTGGTGGTACGCCTGTGTAATGGAATGTACTTAAATTGCAGGTCAGTAATGTTTTGCTAATCCAGTGGCCAATACAGAGCCAGTTCACCATGCTCTACTGTATATACTGTTAAACTGTTCAAATATCTTTAGACCTGTCTTCTACCTGTATTTGCTGGGTTACTGAAGGAATTCAGGAAGGGTGATAATATAATGGCAAGCCTGTGTAATGTAATGTACCTAAACTGTGTTACATTACATAATGCTGCTGTTCCAGGGTAGAGTTCAGTATGTCTGCTATTTGTGGACACAAATTTGACGTCAGGCGTGTTGAGCTTGAGGATCTTAACCCCAGACTGCCGATGGGAAAAGCTGTACAGGAATATCATGCTGGCGAGTTGTGGTAATCTACTATTTGAGATCAGATAAGATAAGGAGTCAGTAGAGATAAGGAGTCAGTCACTAGTCAGTGTTAACTAGTTAGTGTTAACTAGTCAGTATTAACTACTCAGTCAACACTTGTCAGTGAAAGTACTTTGCCGCACCAATTGGGGTGAAATGGGTCCACGCAGGGCGTTGTAAAATCTCCATTAAACAAAAAAGGCATTGCAGGATATTTTTTGCATCGCCCGTGTCATTTGGGGCTCAGTGATATGGACAAAATGGCGGCATTGTTTTTATATTATGCCTCACAATTCTCTTTTATATGACATGATTGATGATCTGTCTTTATTTTTGACCAAAATAGCACTTTTGTCACATTACATAAATACCATGACTCATCAAACCCTCCACAGGAAAATCATTCCGAAACTGTGATTGTCTGAGATGCTAACACCACAAAGTGATTGGTTAGAAAGCTCATTTGCACATATAAGTGCCACAAAGGCAGTGTCATAAGAGCATCTCAAAGACCACAAAAATAGCTATGCAAAGGTTTGTGTATTAAAAATCTAATGACAAGTGCAAGTCCTTCAATATACAGGACTGTACAAAAGCCTTAAACCACTCCTCATAATAACTTTTTGGTGCAAAAATACTATTTTCTGCCTAGATAAAGGTGTTCCAACCATTTAACATTCAGCCCCATTAGTATACTAATCACCGCCTGATTATCTGGAATCGTGTGCACCTGTTTCTTCACTGGTTCAGGACTTGGATGTGCTTTGTTATGATTGAGTGGTTCCTCCTTAGGTCACTGTGTGACAAACAAAAAGCATTCCTATGAATCTGGTCATGTTCAGGAGTTGAACTTAAAATGGGTGTCTGTGAAAGTCATTAAGGAAGCCTGGAGAACTGCTCCTCAAGCAGGTCTGACTTTTGCAAAACAATTATTAATTAATATGGCGGATGTTCTACAGACTATAGTATTTATACACCGACTTTGTCACTAATTTGATCATGTTTTTTCCTTCCCTCTTCAGAATTATCCTTTGGATACCATCTCAAGTCTGGAACAGGTGACTGGGTTCTAGGTCATGGCAGGAAGAAGTGGCGCTACGAGACCCAATGGGCCAAATGCAGCCAGCAACAAAATCTGTCAGTTCAAACTCGTGCTGCTCGGAGAGTCCGCAGTGGGCAAGTCCAGTCTGGTCCTCCGCTTTGTCAAAGGCCAGTTCCATGAGTTTCAGGAGAGCACGATAGGAGGTAAGACAGCTATTGTATGAACCGGAGACAATGAGGAAGTAAAGCTTTTGTTTACAGTCAGCTCCCCTGCGGGAAATATTTTTGTGCTTCCAACACTGGTTCCCTGATCACACTTGGTTTCCCAGCTAATCCGCACTAAATGGTATGTTTGTAATCTTTCAGGAAAGGCAAAATCTTTCTGCCTCGTTTACACATTTCACACCAGCCTTTTTGGACTAGAGATTATTAGAAGCAAAACATTACTATTTACTGCAGAGTTCATTCTTGTATTCTGAAGATTACCAACAATTACCAACATTTTTGGACAACATAAGGCACTGTGTGAAAGTGGAAACCAGTATACAGACACTTTTATTTGTTATTGAGTATACTCCCAGTGCCTGTGTATTTTGACTTTGTACTTACAAATATGAATGAAAGAGTGTTTTAAAAGCATAAGGTAGGATAAAAATGTTGTTTTTTGGGTGGGAGTGGTATTTGGACATCCCAAATTGGTAACATCAGTACTTGCAAAAGTTATGATGAAAATAAGTAACTTTGTGCAGAGATTTGGCACACCCTTTTCAACTCTTTGGGGTTGTAACTCAGTTTCAGAATCCTTCTTAAATATTAATCTTTATCCATGCATGATGAGCTGAATTCCTGCCATAGAGTCCAAATTTTGTCTGACCAGAATCTGTGGTCTCTAAAACAGAGATGCATCTCTGCTTCTCTTTTGGTAAAGGTTTTGTTTTACATAGGAATGTAGTTACGCAAATGGCTGTGTTTCAGTTAATCTCTTATTGTTTTCCGTGTAACCTTCTTTATCAGACAGAAATCTTGCCTTGTACATTAGTGGTGGTTCTTAAAGTTTCCACATGTATATTTACAAAACAATAGTACTTGCTGGGATGTTGCTAGGGCTCTGTAGTTTTTTCCATTTATCAGAATCAGAAAACTTTATTCTACCCCGAGGAAGTAGCTTATGTGATGGCTGCCACAACACACAAAGACACAGAGAGACACACGATTCAGAGACATAAGAACAACATAAAATAAGTCGTGATTGTGATTAAAAAGTGTACAAAGAAAACAACCACAATATGAATAGACTATGTTACATACAGAAATTCTTGGTATAATACAATGCATACACTGTCATGTCAGAAATAATTGGTCATGGCTATTAAATGCATAAAGGTTTTGCTTTGTGATCGTTGCTTTGATAAATGTCTTGAAATGCAGTTGCACAAGGAAAATACCATCAGAACTTTAATTAAATATTTCATTGGTGTGATGCCAGTTTTGACAGACTTTGACAGACTGAACTTTCACTCACACATACCTTTTAATTAAGCTAAGATGATAAACAATAGAAGATTAAATTAATCTAATAATTAAAAAAGATTACTAGCTATCATTTTTCAAAGACATGGACTCAAAGAAACAGATGCTGTTAAAAATACTTCCCATGGCTCAGTCCTCAGTGGAAGATCTTGAAATACCAGTGTCTTTTACAGTCACTAATCATGGCTACAAAATGGATTCTCCTTCTATGGAAATTTGGAAACCAGGATCTTTTACAGTACTTGGTTTTTAGAGGTCTTCACAACCTTGGTTTTAGAAAAGATTAAAAAAAAAACATAGCTTGCATAATATCTCCATATCTTCAGTAACTGGAAGCAAGGATGTTTGGAGGAACATGTATACAGTAACCCCACACTTTCACGCAGATCAGCAGTCCATTGTGGATTTTAAAACCAGCTCAGAGAACAGCTCACTGTGACATCCGGGCCTAAAAAAAAGTTTAAAAAAAGAGGACTTAAATATACTGTTCTGTAGTAACAGAAGAAAAATAAATTGGTGTAAAAACACTTACGCTTTTAACAGTCCAAAATGGAGTAGGTGAGTATATTAGGGATGCCAACTCCCTCACTCATATGCTGCGTTACTGTATATTCTGCGTAATCCGCTGTGTGCAAGCAAACTGGTTATGTGAGTGAGCATAGTAAACTCGAATCATTGCATGTGGAGACCTTCGTAGCCCTAGGACCCCCTGTGTGTGTGTGTGTGTGTGTGTGTGTGTGTGTGTGTGTGTGTGTGTGTGTGTGTGTGTGTGTGTGTGTGTGT